>CANDYH010000556.1:0-13831 GCA_947396885.1 Heligmosomoides polygyrus polygyrus | reverse complement strand
GTCAATTGTGAACCGTTCCGACTGCAGCTTGTGTATTTTGTAGTCAGTAAGAATCTCTAGCAGTTCGCCAAAGCAAAGCAATGTAACCTAAGAACGGGCAAAGTTACGGTGGTGCGAAAATACTGGTCAGGCTTGTACAACTCTTTTTTTCGAATTCAGTCGATCATTGCGGGAAGAGGCGATGAGCTGACGGCCTACAAATGCATAGGCTAACAGACCACTTAATTTACTTTACGAGGAAGCGCTAACAGCTCTCCAGCTGCCTAATCTGGCTTAGTTACAGTTACCGTTTTAGAGCGGCGGACGGCAAGACGGCGAGATCAATTTTTTTACAATTTCGCATCGGGGGTGAGACCGCAGCGGAGAGTCGACGACGTCACCGAAAATCAATATTTTCGAATCTAGCCAATTTGGGCACCATTCGATAGCGCTTTTGATGGTGAATGGAACGGTGGTGCTTAAAATGGCGAGAACTGTAATGTGGACGAGTAAGAGCGAGGAGAACATCGACCATTATTGTGCTAAATCGCACGCGCGGCGTGTTCTAAGCGCGATAGCTCGGTGAAGGTTGAACCTTTCCGGTTGCAGCTCGTGGGTCTTGTAGGCAGTAAAATGGTCTAGTAGTACTCTAAAGTAGAATGCTGTAGCTTAGGAAGAGGCAATGTTACAGCGCTGCAAAAATGCAGGTTTGCAGGTTAGCCTTGTGGGGTACGATTTTTTCCAATTTCAGTCGACCCCTGCGGGAAGACGTGGAGAGCTAACGGCCTGCAAATGCGCAGGCTCGCAGAACACTAAAGGTACTTTACGAGGAAGTGCTCACAGCTCTCCAGCTACGTAACCTGGCTTAGCCACAGATACCAGTTTAAAGCGTCGGAAGATAGCCGTTAGAGTTTCTTGCGCTCTTATTCGCCAAGATTTGAGTTTTCGACACTCGAAATGGAACTTTTTTGTTCAGCATGAAAAGCGCTATCGAACGGTGCCCAAATTGGCTAGATTCGAAAATATTGATTTTCGGTGACGTCATCGGCCCTTCGCTGCGGCCTCACCCCCGATGCGAAATTGTGAAAAAATTGATCTCTCCAAAATTGGTCTTGATTGACACCGTTCGATAGAGCTCATCGAGCTGAACAGAACGGTGTCATTGCGAGTGCCGAAAACTCAAGGAATGAAGGAGTAAGGGCGGAAGAAGCTTCACTGTTGCCGTCCGCCGCTCTAAAACGGTAGCTGTAACTAAGCAAGATTAGGCAGCTGGAGAGCTGTTAGCGCTTCCTCGTAAAGTAAATTGAGTGGTCTGTTAGCCTATGCATTTGTAGGCCGTCAGCGCATCGCCTCGTCCCGCAATGATCAACTGAATTCGAAAAAAAAATTGGGTTGTATAAGCCTAACCTGCATTTTCGCACCACCGTAACTTTGCCCGTTCTTAGGTTACATTGCTGTGCGTTGGCAAACTGCTAGAGATTCTTACTGACTACAAAATACACAAGCTGCATTCGGAACCGTTCACAATTGACAGAGCTATCGCGCTCCAAACTTGCCCGCGCGTGCAATTTGCAAGCGGTCGCGCCACCTCGACTGATAGGCTCGCTTGTATATGCATTGTTCTCGGTACGCTCCAGATGCAGTCTAGACAGTCCTAGAGCAATACCTGAATAGGGCGGCTAGGGAATTCTGATAAAACTCCCCAATCTCTCACTCTACAAGCTTTCGCTCCCACTCGATTGATAGGTTCGATTCTATATGCATTGTTCACGGTGCACTCCATATGCAAGCTGGACAGTCTTGGAGCACTTCCTAAGTAGCCAGGCTGGAGTTTTCTACAAAACTCCCCATACGCTTACTCTACATGCTGTCGGTCACTCTGTAGGTTGTCGCGCCCACTCGATTGATTCCGTCCGGCCAATACGCATTGTTCACAGCACGCCATGCCAGCAGTTAGCTCCAAACAGTAGGCTATGCTTGTCCAAGCGCTCCTTTGGCTCCTTCCATCAGCCTAATGTCCAGAAGTAGAGGCGCAGCGCCCTAAGCCCTAGTTTATACTTGCGCCGCTGCGCGGCGCGGCACAATGTTCGGGATAGATATGGACCGGGCGGCGCGAAAAATCGATATCTATGGCGATCGTGTTGCCGCGCCGCGTGGCGGCGCAAGTATAAACTAGGGCTAAAGCCCCTTTCATACTCGTGGTGGCGGCGGCGGCGGCGGCGGCCCAATGGTTTAGCATAGGAAGGCGGCGGCGATGACGTGCCCGAGCGGCGGCCACGGCGGTGGAGGGGTTTTCATACTGGCAGCGGCGACGTCGCCGCGGCCACGCCCCGCCACGCCCCTGGCGGCGCCGCCGCCGGGGCCGCTGCCCGAGATGGCTGGGGCCATTTCGGGCGGCGGCCACGAGGGGCAGCGAGAGCGGCGGCACAGACGAGACCGCTGCGCGTACGCGCGCGCCAAACGCAATTAGCGCTGGCGGCGGCCGCCGCCACCCCTAGGCGGCGAGAACGGACACCGCCCCTCCACCTGCCGCTGAAGCGGCGGCCGCCGCCGCCGCCGCCCCTCGGACGGGTATGAAAGGGGCTTAAGGCGACTTGCGTCACATGCGACACGTGGCGAGCGGAAAACGGCGCACTCCGGCGCCCTTTTGCGCGCTCTTCATCTTTCGCGCCGCTTGTGCTTGTTGGACGCAGCGGCATGTCCGGTACTGTACTTCGCAGGCGATTCAAATCCAGTGTCATCGGGCGCCCTTCTCGTTCATTATCTTCACGGAGAATTCACCAACTGCAAACCTCGAGAACCACTGGTACACAGTACTTCGAGCAGGAGCACTCTCGTTGTAAACATCCTTCAGGCGACGATACGATTCGTTTGCACTGAGGCCAGATTATACTTGTGTTCGAATGACCCATTCGAATAGGTATTCGAATGATTTTCATTCGAATTTGAATATTCGATTTCGAATATTCGAAAAATCGCGTTTTTCGAATGTATTCGAATTCGAATATTCAGAAAAATCGCGTTTTTCGAATATATTCGATTTCGAATGCTCGAAGATTTTCGGTATTCGAAACCATTCGAATATTCGTAATTTCCCAGGAAGCAAAAATTATTCAAGTATTCGAAAAGTGTCATTCGAATGCCCAACAAGAATTTGTGTATCGGCGTATTTTAAAAAGACTTGGTGGGTTTCTCGGGTAATTTGGGTCGCCAAAACGGTTCTGTCTGTGGATCAAAGCTGTGGTACGATGGTGGTTCGGTGCCCGGATACTGAGCGCCTCATCGATACTAGTCACTTCCTTCAAATCCTTCCTGTTAAGAGGGAGAACTTCCACAACATCTCTCAATGTTGAATTGCAAAAAAATTTTCCACGGAGAATCGCTGCAGTGGTGAATGACCGATCGGGGACCAGTAATCGTCGCCACCCCCGATTGGTGAACTCTGTGAGAAATCCACTTTCACCGATAAAAGTATGGATAGTATCAACCGATATTGATTGCCTGATCAATCTGTGACATGGTGTTCCGAATTAAGGCGCTCGCTGGAGACGTCTGGATATTTTCCAGTATTTTGTGCACCTATTCTACGCTAATTTTATGCACCTGTTGTCAGTAATTTCTGACACATCGACGATCGACAGCTTTTAGCCCGCTCCTATATACTATCAGACGTTTTTTTAGATCTTAGAGTATGGACATAAAGGTTAGTTTGATCTGGACCAGTTTTGCATTCCATTCAAGCAGTTCTGGAAGCTATTTTCGCCGTAAACGTAATAACGTAAAAGATGAAGGACAGCAGAAGGAAGGATAAAGGTAAGGACTTCACAAAGGGGAGGCGGCGTAGGTCGGCCGGATGTTATCGATCGATTTTATCGATTTTAGTTCTGCATTCGCCATTTCAAGTGGGATTCGCATGGATAAGTCGGCCGTATGCCGGACTTCACAAAGGGGAGGCGGTGTAGGTCGGCCGGATGTTATCGATCGATCTATTTTTCTGAAGTTTACCGTAGTTCATCAATATGTTGGCTGGAGAATAATTACATTCACAAGTTCATCGCAAATAAGAAATACTTATTCCTATCACTTACTTGGGTGAGTCATCAGAACGAAATGAGACTAGCCCTCATGGGTAGCCTATTCCTAGTTACTTGTAATATTAGGTTGGCAACTAATTTCGTGGACTCTCAAGAATCTTCAGCAAAAGTATTTATTAATAAATAACTAATGAAAATCTTTAATTAAAATAAGATCACTCAGAACGCAGAAGTGCTTCCCATATATCAGGTTGCTGGTCTATCCCGCGGCCATAGAATTATTGTGCTTTTAAGGCCAAGAATCCTTGGAGGTGCATTTTGACCCGGTCCACATTACTAAATCGGTATTTAACCAAGAAGTAATGCACCGAACTAAAAATGTGACAGTCACTTGGCGCAAGGTCTGGGCTGTAAGGTGGACGAGTTTGACGCTCCCAGTCAAGGTCTTCTATTTTTTGAGGCGTCCGGTTCGCTACGTTCCCTCCGTTTGGTGGTGTCAAGAAGGTATTAACTTCTGGGAGCTCGTCAAGAACGGTTCCAGCATTAATGCTGTAATCTACTCTTCTCAACCTGGCCGCGCGCAGGCTGAACTCCGCTGGAATTGGTTCAGACAGATTTTCAGGAGCAGAATTATCTATCAGCAAGACAACGCCAGATCACACGTCACAAATCGGGAGCTTCAAAAAGTCGAAGGCCTTAGCTGGAAGCGACTAACTCGCCCACCTTACAGCACAGGCTGTGCGTCAAATGACTAGCAGCTTTATAGCACGGCACTTCTTGGTTGGAGGACGATTTATTAATTTGGACCATCTCAAAATGCACCTCCAAGGATTCTTGGCTTCAAAAGCACAAGAATTCTTGAGCTGTGGGATGGGCCAGGTAGCTGATAAATGGGAAGCAGTCCCGCGTTCCAACAGATCTTACATTGGTTGAAAACTATTATTTGTTATTTGTTTATGAGCACTTTTGCTGAAGGCGCTTGGGAGTCCACGAAATTAGTTGTCAACCTAATACATTTTGTGGCCGCAAAATCGACAGTGTGATATTTCACATTTGTAGATGAGCAGGACAGACTTGCTACAGATTTACATGTAGTACTTTGTCGTCAGTCCTTCATTAGCTGCCGCTAGGCAAAAGCATTGTTTCATGAAAGTTCTTTAACAGCCAGTCTGCCACCAATTTCAAAAAGGATTGTTTTAAAGTGACCTAGAAGCTTACAGTGGCTCAACCAGATAATGTTCCCTTCAAATGTGTTGTAAACCTTTCGTTTGTTCCTCATAAGTAGCAATTAACTAAACACTAGTATTCCTTTGAGAAAAAATCGTATTCCAGTAAGCAAGGAAATTAGACGCTTCCATAAGACCTTCGATCGTTCTACGTGTAAGTTCTCTATCTCATTTTTACGACTCACATGGGGGTTTACGAGATGCCTGTCGATAAAAACCTTGTGCTTAACTAGGAAGAGATTCGTTATGTATTGCTTCCCTTTTCTCTTCTGTGTTGCCTTCTATCATGTCCATAATACAGCCTGATTTTTCATTCGAATTCGAATGTTCAAAAAATCGCGTTTTTCGAATGCATTCGAATTCGAGTGCTCAAAAAATCGCGTTTTTCGAATGTATTCGAATTCGAATATTCAAAAAATCTCGTTTTTCGAATGTATTCGAATTCGAATGCTCAAAAATTTTCGGTATTCGAAACCATTCGAATATTCGAAATTTTTGGGAGAGCATAAGTATAGGCCAGATTGATGCAGGAATAACCTGACGTCCGAATATGCGTCTCAGTTGGGATGAATTGCTTAGCCATAATAACTGACGTTAACAACGCAGAAGTAAATGTTAGGAACAGTTTTGTAGCCCTTTCCTTTCTCTATCGATAGATCATTTACGCGTTGATACATGTGAGAAATTTGGCGGGAAAATGCGCTTTCAGTTCAGGAGGGATCAAATGTCCGAGAACTTATGCACCAATCTAATATATTGCTAAGGAACGAGATTTCTTATCGTTAGACAGTATATGACTTCGCATGTTGGCGTTGTTGTTTTCTGGTTCTTTGTTGTGAATTAGCTTATTTTCTGTCACAACGATGTTTTGTTGCGATCAAAACTTCTAGCGCCAGGCGGGACTCGAACCCGCACCTCCCTCTGACCGTGCGGGAATGCTCTACGCCTTTACACCACCGGCGCCGTTTGATCGAACGCAACATCCACACCTCGTGGGACCGATCAGCACCCACCCGTATCCGGGATGAGTTGGCCGCTGATATCAGCATGAGACCAGTTAAGCTGATGGTCTTGATAGAAACAGTTCAAATCAGTTTCTTTAAGCCTCAGGTGTTTTTTAGCTTATTTTCATTTTTTGAAAGGTTTTAAATGCAGTTGTCGCTGTTCATTGACTGTTTGTCAACGACTGCCTCATGCAAGAGTAATAAACATAAACATAAACACAAGTTCTCCGAATAGTTGAAGGGTTCCTCGCGCAGCATCAGGCAATGATTGTAGGAAAACCTTGGGACACCTTGCGACATGTTAAGCACCGCCTAACTAAGAGAGTGTGGGAGGCAACTGTAACTGCCTCGCTCTTGTTGAATTTCATGCCTTGCATGTCAACGATCTCACATAATCTTTTCGTCTTCTTCGAGGGTTCTCCTTCTTTGGGAGAAGCACAGTCAGTGCACATATAAAGCAGTGAACATATGTACGTGGAAGTAGTCAAATTAAACTAAAAGGGAAGGAAGCCGGTGACCACTCTCCGACAGTTATTATATATGTACCATTTTCACGTCGAATTGGACACTTCTCAAATTAAATTGGACACTCTTCTAACCAGGGTGCTAGGTGACCATGGGACTTTGAGATGAAATGCATATCAATGGATGCGGATTCGAACACTGATTCCAAATATGTGTTCCGTTTCTGCTGCTCGCATCTGTGAACGGAGTATGGACCATTTTAAGCGTGGCTACCAGCTCAAGTAGCCTGGAAACTGCCCTGGTGGCGCAGATGGCAAAGGAGCGGCTTGGTGAGACCGGGTCGTTTATGGTTCTAATACCCTATGATGCAAGGTTTTTGCACTTCCTAAAAAGGATCTGCCACGATCAACCAGAGCACTCTATGTGAAATTTCAACGGAAAACGTCACCAGAAAGGATTCGTCTTCATAGAGACAACTTCAGACTGGCACGGAGATTCAATTGAAATACTGCTAAAAACATTTATTTATTTATTTATTTCTTCAGTACGCTACATAAGGTAGACGTCAGAGAAAAGACACAAAAAACACAAACACAACACAAACAAAACAGAGCACTACCAGCTAACAACTTAAAAGTCGACACCTAGTTTTGCGTCGAAAAGTACAAAAACATGGCGAAGCAAACAACAGCACACACTGATACCTTCTTCATGACCTACATCGATGCTCCCGCATTGCTCGTCTCGCAAGATGGATGCGAAACTGCTGGCCATCTTCTTCTCTTGCCTTGTAGGAACGGAGAAGTATCGGAAGGACCGAACTCATCCAGCATACAATATTGCCGACTTATCTAGTTTGGAAAATTAGTCCGCAGTAGAGTCCTTACCGAGTCTGTGTCTCGAAAAAAAATTCGGCTAGGGGGGCACTGTTTAAGACAATGATCACCCACATGCAGTACAAATGGGTGGTTTTCCGTTGCGATTTGACATAGGGAGCTTTGGTTGATATAGCAGTTCTTTTTTAGGGAGTCCAAAGGTCCTGCATCACAGGAATTCGAACCTTAAACCAGTCCGTCTCACCACGCCGCTCCTCTATCACCTGCGCCGCCACTGCTCGGAGGGCAGCGGAGTTTCCAGGCTACTTGGGCTCGTAGCCATGCTGAAGATGGTCATAGCTCCGTGCATGCGCAGCAGAAACGGAGCACATTTTTGAAAAAATTTGGAATCACCGTTCGAAGCCACATCTAGTGATATGGATTCCATCTTAAAGTCACATGGTCACCTAGTATCCTTCCCTTGTAAGCTAGCTCTAACAAGGGAACGGTCTGAAGCGTCTGTCTGAACGAGGAGAGCGAGTCATATAGGGAGAATCCTCACCCCTCAATTAGTATAAAAATGTATTTATTTCTTGCCAAGTCGTTAAACCCAAAGAGTGGGGGTCGTTGAAGTCACAATGGAATACGGCGCATCACGAGTTTGGGGGTCTTGTACACCCGCGATGCCTCTCCCGACAAGCGGCTCGGAGCGCAGTGGAAGTGGGGCTGCTTCATGCGAGGAAGATCGGGGGGTTTGTTCTTGTGCACTTCTGCATTTTTGCATTTCGATTGACTGATTGAAATTTATTGGATTCTGATGACTATACCATTCTCAGACGTTTTTATGCCTAATTTTCCAGGTGAATGCTGTGGTATTCAACATGCTGATGTAGAAATGATCAGCATCAGTAATACACAGGTACAATGTGCATTAAGCAGCACTGCGCACAATACGGGCAGCGTATAAAGGCCGCAGGCTCTCACACTTTGTTTCCATACACGCACCAATGACCTCAGGAAGAACCATCCTGCTCGGATTTTCAAAAAGACCAGGATGTGACGTCGGAGGTGGTTCAAGTGAGAATCGATGTCTGTGTATCCCGCAAATTAACCCAAACCGCACCGATACACTTGTTTCCTCATCTTTGCCTGTCACCTGGAAATCAGAGGTCTGCTGAAGGTTTACTAAAACGTAAAACCAACAATGTCCGCCGATGCTCGAGTGGTGATCCACCTGCTCACCACCTGCTCACGCTATAGTGTGGCTCACCTTTAGACAAAGAACCATCGAGGGAAGAAATCACGTTGGCCGAACGGACGGTCAGCATACTAAATGGCTTTGAAGCACATCAACTTGAAGTTGATGAAGAGTTGTGGTAAAAAGAACCGGTCAGTAATAAACAAGTCGCAAGAAAGGTACTCTCCACAATGTGTACAGCTAGAAAATGCGCAGAAAACGTCTGAAAATGGTGTAGACGAATCCCCCAAATCTCAACCAGTCAGTCGCAGCGCACAGATCCAAACCCCGACCTTGTTCCTATGAAGCAACCCCACTTCCACTGCGCTCCGAGCCGATTGCCAGCAGAGGCACCGCGGGCGTACAAAACCCCCAAACTCGTGATACAACGTCCGTTCCATTGTTACTACAAGGACCCCCTACTCTTTGGGTTGAACGACTTGGCAAAAAATAAAAACATCTTTATACTAATTGAAGGGTGAGAATTCTTCGTATATGACTCGCTCCCCTCGTTCAGACACACGCTTGCGACCCTTCCCTTGCAAGAGCTTTGAAATCCAAGCAAACTCTTCCAAATCGAAATGACCATTTGTGATTATATGTTTGTTATTTTAAACCGTTTTTGTCTTGTGTTAAACTTCATGCGAGCAGCAATTCTGCTATCAAATCGGTAAAATCCTTTTCTTTCTTTGGCACTGAAAAATGACGGTCTTCCTACTTTTTAACACTGGCTTTGAACCAGTATTTTCTCAAATAGTACAAATGTTATAAAATTTCAAACAATATGCTTCCTATGGAAGCAGCATTGAAGGAAAGCGGTTGTTTATTGGACAAGTCAACTAAAACTTCATAGAAAAGTATACTAAAAATTTCTTTGAACAAACAAATATTCTGCCTTTTTGGCGAGTCTCTATTCTAATGTAGAAGAGACCCATTTTGATTTGGAAGAGTTCGTTTTGATTCCAAAAGTGTTAGCTGGTTCAAAAGGGTGTCCAATTTGATTTAGTGTCCAGTTTGATCTGAAAAGTGTTTAATGCAACGGGAAAATTGCATGTATGAGATTAGTATAAAAACTCGCCATGATCGACTCTCAATGAACCTCGGCATTGTGAATTGCTGTTGTGCGTGTTGAGCTCTACACGAGGTCCGTAGACGGATTTATTTACTGGCCAACGTTTCGGCGAGATCGCCTTCTTCAGAGCCTGAAAGGGACTAAATCAATAAGAAGTTATCCCACCAAATGTCTACTCAACCCTACTAAGTTCTCCCTTGATCAAGAAACATCTCGACGGGAAGGAAAAGCTCAAAGCCTCGACTGCTCTAGGCTATCGTAGGCTTCATTGCCATGAAGGGGAGGATTTTGAAGTCAAGGTGGAGATTCTGGGGCACGAGGTTCAAACATCCGCGCGCAAAGCCCTTGAGGCATTCTGGGTATACTCCAGAGACCCCAAGGTCAACCGGAAGGGGGAGTGCCTATATATAACGCGAGAACTCAAGCCCTACCTCAGACTCGCATTTTGAACTGGGGTAGCTGCTGTCCTACACCCCTCGTCTGTCCTGCGCTGCTTCCATTGGTTCCTCGGTGGACTACGGTCAGGTACGGCACTCGGACTCTCTCTCTATTGGTCCCATCTACTAAATGTGGCACTGAACATAGTAGGGTTGAGTAGACATTTGGTGGGATAACTTCTTATTGATTTGGTCCCTTTCAGGCTCTGAAGAAGGCGATCCCGCCGAAACGTTGGCCAGTAAATAAATCCGTCTACCAACCTCGTGTAGAGCTCAACACGCACAACAGCAGTATAAAAACTGGCTCTACATGTAGCCTATTGCATAAAGTTCCTTTTTAAAGTTCTGTGAAAAAGAATATTTTCAAAGGTCTGCCTCTAACAAGAAATTCTCTTTATGTCTATTGATTTTTTCATCTAATTTTGAATTTATTTATTTATTTATTCATTTATTTATAACTGCGCTTTGAATGCGCTCTTTAAAAAACAGAGTAGAAACACAAAACAAAGCAATCCAGAAACACAATACAAAGCGATTTGGTCGATAACGTTGATCAACAAAGAAAAAGCATAAAACCATTATGCACTGCAATTTTGTATTTTTCGGTAATGTGCTGCCATTAGAAAAAAACGAAAAAAAAACTAAGTACAAGTAGCCTGAACGATGAGTAGTCATGAAACAATGATAATAAGAGTAATAAGTTCACTTCATTTGATATAATTAGATGAAATAGATTCGTTGTTGTGTAGCAATGCAAGTCTCAGGCTATTCAATCAGTATGTCCTATGGGGTGAATCCGAATGAATGAGATCACTTTCAAGCAGCTAAAAAGAAGGAAGCGCCTAGGGGTCCGGTCTAAATTCCGGTCATACCTACGCCATCATTACGCTTCTCTTCAATGCTGCTTCCATAGGAGCCGAGTTGGCCTAACCGATCTTGCAATAAGACACTGTTGGGTAGTAGAGACGTATACGATATTGACTCAGAAAAACCAATAAAAAATTGAGAACAAAAACATCTGGAGGTTACATGGGCTTCTCCGTATCTAGCATCTGGACAGCCACAAATAAGGAATTCAGTATAATACCGTTCACCAATCCGAAGGGTGCTCTGCAAAAATTGGAAGAAATTGAGAAACACAAAGCACATTCAAACCAAAAAAAAGAGGAAAGGGAAAAAATCAGAAGAATCAGTTGCTGAAAAGCCATAAAAGAGTGAAATAGTGCGGCAAATACCATCTATATGGGGGAATCAGGAATGATAAAAGCAAGATGGACCACTCCTGATGTATAGGAATTAAAAGGAATGACTTTTTAATTGTGTGGCCTTTACGCATTTCGTTTGGAAGGCAGAGGAAAAAAGCTTAATGATTGAAATCTACCCTACTTGTGGCAAACACAAAAGTTCTCAATGTAGTAGAATTCGAATCGACCAAAATTTGATCCACCGTCCGTGGATGTTTATTTTATTCTCTGTTGTCATCAGCAGTAAGAACAAGACTGTGACCGACAAGACGAACCATGCTGTGAAACAGGCAGATCTGTGGACTTCGTAACTCTCTTCCAAAGACCTATATACTGTATCAAATAGTTCGCGCGTGCTCACTGCCTAACCTAAATTCTTCAACAAATCAATCTGTAGCTTTCAAAGGTGGTATAAAAAAAATCTTGGGCTGGAGAAGTCTTCTTGCCCAAGTTTTGCGAAAAAAAATTGTCAGAACAAACGAGAACACTCAGAAACGTTCAACAGTGCTAAAGTGCATAGCACTTTGCACCTTCCCAGACGCTAGACCGTGTTCCACAAATTAGACAAACAAGGCATAGTAAAGCATTTGTTGTTTGGAAATAGTGGTTACTGCTTGGTTTCGGAATCTAAATGGTTATTCTCGCTTAGCAATCAATTTTGTTGATGATAGATGGACTTGATATTTGTTGTGATGATGAAGACGTAGTCATATAATTGCCGTGAAGATGGAGTCGATTCTTTTTTTGCATAAAATGCAGCCAAACTAATTGCAGCTAAAGAAAATGTTACTTAACGCATTTAACGGATTTGATGCAAAAAAAGTTTGTTACAAATAGTCGTTGAAAATTTACAGAAAAATTGTGAAAGAAAATTGTGAAAAAACACACTCCCGTTGGCGACTCCATGATCAATTCTGAGAGTGTTTCAAAGAAGTCTTTGTAGGTAAAGCACTTGAGCTGGCCATTCTAAATTTTATGGAGTACAAGTCCAACCGCGTGTATCGTTCCTTCAGGTGGAAAAATGTATCGTGTCCATGATGTCCTGAAAGGAGTTGCAAAAATTGAATTCCTTATCACTGACTCGGAATCTGCCCGCAGAATTTAATCGCTCAAAACTCTACTCTTCAGTACAGCATTGTGATGGCTCCTACCTCGGTAAAAACCAGTCTGAACATAAACATTTTGGAATAGACAGTTCACTTTTATCGATGCTTTCAACTTAACCGTCTCCTCCCTGCTTGTATCAGCAGCCGGCTCATCTCGATGGGTGAGTACCGGGGCCGGATTCATCAACGGCTAACCCGCGGGGATAGGGGTAGAGATACTCACGATGAAGCCTACGTCTGTGATTCATACCTTATCTCTACCTCTCTTATATCATCTCTACTCCGTATACCCCACATACCCACGAGTTTAATTGTTGATGAATTCGCCCTCCGATCACTCAACGAGGATGTCATTGATGTTGCGGATGTGTAGTGGTGCAGACGTCCTGCCAGGACAGCAGGAGACGCGAGTGGAAGTAGTTGTTTGGAGCAGAGGTTTGATCGCAACAAAACATTCTTGTGGCAGCTTATAACCTAGGCGACAACCGCTGCAGGCTAAAATAGGTAGAAATTAATTATCTAACCACTTAAAGGCAACGGGTAGCTGTCGGGCGTTGTCAGTGTTCTTCTGCTATGTGTTGCGCATTCTTGATTCGAGTTGCAGTAAAGACACTTTAAACGCTCACCAAATCTGGGCGGTGCGGAATTTCCTATCCCTAATACTCTACGAAGTTTCTCATCTCATTGTTGGCATGAACGCGAAACCTACCTAAAGTTAACCGCAGTGCTCGGACAAGCGTATGTTATACAAGGCGACACGTCGGAGAAGCTGTTGGCGACAGTGTTGAGCGGGTCCTACGCAGTGCGTAGTATACATTGGATCCGGGTGAATCATTTTCGGATATCCGATTCGGATATCCCGATCCGAATCATCCAATTATCCGGCCACCACGAATTTGCCTTCATCCGAATCATCCAGAGATCCGGTACTCGCAAAATCACTTTTATCCGAATCATCCAAAAATCCGGGTACGTGGAATTGCCATTATCCGAATCATCCAATTATCCGGACCCTGGATGATTCGGATAAAATCGGATTCGGATAGCCTGTTCAATTTCCTCGCTCCATTTTGAAATCGCGCACCTTGGATAAAAGCACATTCAAAACGAATTTCGCGGTCGGGCACGCTGCTGATTTTTTTGGCACTCTGCCGCTGTTTCATGTTGTTGCTGTGTCAAAATTTTTTACATTGACAATGAGAACAATTTATT
>CANDYH010000555.1:0-15218 GCA_947396885.1 Heligmosomoides polygyrus polygyrus | reverse complement strand
CATTGAGACAGCTCCATTGTAAGGAACGCTGCTTCTTCTCTTCTCTCTGTGTTGATGCAGCGCTTTCTCTTATCCTGTATATTGTTTTCTGTGAGACAGTAAGTCCTCCTCTGTATCCGTCTTCCGAGAAACGTGGACGTCCGTCGACATGGGCATATGCGGAGTATTCTGAGTACGTTTTCATGAGATTTTATTTTTATTTTTTCCCTAAGTCGTTAAGCGAAATTCGATTTTTTTCTTTGCAGCGGTTCGGAATATGATAGTGATGCGGACGAGAAGAGGATGGTTCGCAAGAAGCGAAAGACAAAGCCGGTAGCAACGCCAGGAAGGTATACTGCAGTTCACTCATCTTCAGTGTTTAAGATATACAGATCTGCAACACACCGTTGAGGTTTTGCATTTCAGTGGCAAACGGCGCGGTCGCCCTCCCAAGAACAGGGACGCTACAAGGTCTGGTTTGTGTTTTGTTCAGTGAAATGTGCGTTGTCATGTGACTCATTTGTTGGTTCAGCGCTCCTGAGGTGAAGAAGACTTCGACCGGGAAGAGGGGAAGGCCTCCAAAGAAGCGCGCACTGGAAACGAAGTGGGTTTTGTGGTATTTCTTGGCAGGTATGCGTAACGGAGACTTACTACTGGGTTTTAAGTGCTGAAGAGAAGAGCGGTACGCAGAATAATGGGACACTGAGAAAAAGCTGTTCGCCTTCGGGTAACGAATCGGATTACACGAGCGGCCATAATACGTCTGAGAGCAAGAATGCAGGGTAGGGGAATGCATCACTAAACTGCGCTATTACTCGAAAATATATGATCCTAGCGAATGATTTCTTGTTGCAGAGCAGTTATCTCTGAGAAGCGTCGTCGAGGAAGGCCGAGGAAGTCGGAGGTATTGGACCAAGGCGATAGGTAGTTGCATTGTTCCTGTTATCGTTCCTGAATCTACAAAGACCACCACTTTTTCATAGGAATGATGCGGACTCGCACACTGGTCGATACACTGTTCCCCTTCCTGTTCCTGAAAGTTGGCCTTTGGTGTCGAATAGGGTATGCAATGCAGCGCTTTGTTGATCTCAGATCTCCTACAACTCGCAGTATTTAGCGTTGCGTACTTTTCAGGACGAAATCATGAAAGAACTCTCAGAGATGTATGCAAATGTGAAGGATGAGAAAGTCGGCGAGTTCCATAACCAGATCAAAGCCTTCGTGTTCGCGCTTCACTGGGTAGGTAGATTTTTTCGCTGTCAAACGTCTGTTCAAGAGTCTGTCTCACCTCATGCTAAAAGGTGACATCCCTCTCTTCGCGGAAAGTGCTATACTCGCCCGAGGGGAGAATATTGACTTTCCCATTTGTTGGCTAACGTAAATCATTGTATAGGCCAATTACACGTTCAGTTTGCTTGATATCAGAAGTTGAATTTGTGGCGTATCCTGCGGATTGGTTGACGTCGACCATTGTTAATGTAGTTCATGATTTCCTCATACCAGTTTCAATTTCTTGACTGTTTTTCGCCATGTTGAAATATGTAATGACAAAGGAGAAAGAACGGCGTTAATCAATTTCTTTCGGGATGTGCCGCGCATTGAACTTCTGAATGCATATTTGGCGTATACTATGTCGTGCGGTGGCCAGTGTTCAGTGCTTTATCCCTCAAAACAAGTCTGATATCAATTTACTGACCCCGGGGGATGGAACGCTTGGTTGGCTTGGGCGGGAAATTCGAACCAGGAATCTGGAATCAGATACAGGCGACGGCTGGCGCCTCCTCTAACTGCGCTGCCTAGCGCTCGAAAACTTGAAAGGTGTAAGTCTAGGAATAATCCATATTAAAAATCGGATGTAACGTTAACCAGCGTCTTGTTCAAGATTGACCTCTGAACGTGTAGGTTTGGGGCTGCGTAAAAGTGCGAATTGTATATACCTTCTCTTTCACCGTAGCATTTTGAATTCCAGCCGAGTTTTCTGCACGTTGTTCATGTTTTCCCTCTCAAGGTATGGGAGGAATACCAATAAGCTAGGATTTTTAATAAAGTCAGTCAAAATGGTGCTACAGATTCCACAGAGAGAGGTTATTGTAGAAGGCTATCCAATGGAGTAATAAGAAGTCTGGATTAGTCTGTAGCCTCCTTTGCTAGTGCTGGCAGCGAACCTTGAACGAGATTCTGATTGCACTTATCTTTAATGGATTCCCTTGGGCTCAGGTTAGCGCAAACTGATGAGGCGCCGGCTTTCGCGTGCACCCGGAACTTGGCAATCTTATTACTACAGGGTGCACCAAAATAACGTGCCATAATGCCATTGCCATTTGCCATAATTATAAAACAACCACGCGAAGTTTGGGGGCGATGGGCCGCGGGTCGTGGCTGGAAACAGATTCTGTTCACAGATGCGAATCTGTTCACCGTGGAGCAGGCGCACTATCGCCAAAATTATAAGATGTGGTCTACAGAGGCTCAAGCAGCTCTGCTATCGTCGATCGCCGTTAGAACCCACAATCGGCCATGGTTTCGGGCGGAACCATCCCTCTGGCAGGACCCCTCTGGTTTTCGTGGATAAAGGAGTGAAAATCGAAAAAGATATGACCAGCGAGACATTCCCGAGTCCGTAGTTCTTTCTTGGGTTCAATAGCACTTCGGTGATGCCAATTGGACGTTCCAACAGGACTCTGCACCCGAACATAGGGCGATGGCGTGGTGCAAGGCTAATTGCCCCGATTCCATCACGCCTTCGGAATGGCCGCTGTACTCTCCGGATTTGAATCCGATGGACTATAGTGTGTGGGCATTTTCAAAACTAGGGTCAGCGTCCAGCGCCACCGCATTCTCCAGTCCCTGAAGGAATCCTAACGCCAGAAGTGGGAACGATTGTTTCCTGATGACCTGCGGCCCATCGCGCCCAAACCTCGCGAAGCATTTGGCCCTGTGCATCCACTCCAAGGGGGACCACTACGAAACCACTTGAGCATGATCTACCTTAATGTTTGTATTATTGTAATGTAGCTGTTGTTTTCTCGAATTGTTGGTTGCTTTATAATTATGACAAAAAAAATCTTGTCCACGTTATTTTGGTGCACCCTGTCTGTACAATCTGTTAGCTCTGCCATCCGTTCCGTGAAATTCCAGAGCAAAGTCGAGTGACTGTATCTCTTTTTCGCAAGTTAATGACGATATTTCTACTGATCGACTATGAACGTAGCGGATCTGGAGCTAACGAAATACCAAGATCAAAGGACAGTATGTGAATTACTTTACCAAGGCGGATCAGAACTGGGAGCAGATCGTCTCGGTGTTTTCCTCCAAGCCTGTAATAGTTTAAAGAAGCTCACAACTTCGACAATGAAATAGCTCAAAGTAGAAATTGTCTGCTCCCCCTTTTCTCCTCCATGATTCACCACACTTGTTCAAATGATCAACCTTGAGTGAACTCACTGGGTCGCTGTAAAGATTGCATTGGTAGGAGACACTGCAGGTAACCTGCCCCAGTTTCATTCAGACCATGCTGTCTTCTCTGAATAGGGCTGTCGAGTAATGGCGGTTCATTTCAGAGAAGAATATGATGGTCCGGTTGGACGCACCTATGGCTTTCTGAAGTATGTATGAGTTTGTGATAGCGGAATGTGATACGATTTCAGGAGGACGGAAGCTTTTCGACGTCGTAGACTGCTGGTGCCGCACGTCGTTCGTTTTCTGACGCCGCCGTCGTTCTCGTCCACATAATTCCTTAGTTTCCTCCCTCATTGCCATGCAAGACCTAGTACCTTATAGCTGAAGTTGGAATATCACTGTTGTTGTCTGGTGATTCTCATCGACGTGCTCTGCTCTGTGATGGCGTCGTGATCGTCGACGGTCGTCCCAGCCACAGTCGTCACACGAACTGCGCATTGTTCTTGAGTTTCACCTCCTCTCCATTGTATTGCTTTTGTAGAAGGCGAGGCACTTTCTTGGTAGGAGAGAACTTTGCGCGTGACATTGGCAGTTCGACCGAGAACTGCACAATTGACGCCTGCTGTTTTATGCAGAAGACGAAAACCTGGTGTGTACAGTTCTCGCTCGATGCGGTGTGCTCCCTCCAACTAGGAAAGCGCCGAAAATCGCAGTTCTTTTGTAATTTACCTCGCACGGTCTCAATCATCTACATTTATTCCACTGTATTTGTTTCGTTTTTCATGACGCTTAGTGTCTAGGCGTCATACGTATTACCCGCGCTTTGTTTAAGTGGCTCAGAGGCTGTACCATAAGCTGGGCGTAAATGAATCTTTTTATCGCCGACAAGTGTCCATTTTACAGTCGACGGCCCATGATGGAATGTCAGATGGTGTCAGCGCTTGTCGGAAACAGAAGGCTAACAGTAATTAAGCGTTTACTGTTGAAGTATGCAAGTTTGGCTTTGCGTAAAAGTTGCTCATAGTATATCCCAACGGTGCCATCTATTCTCTGCTGGCCGAAGGGTGACGAGTCTTGCGTCGTTCTTCGTCGTAGCCAGCATGAATCATCTGAAATCATCGGCTAGATTGGAGGAGCGGAGCCCTTACAGCCTACTCACACTGCGTCCAGCAAGTATAGGGCCACCCTCAAATGACGTCGATCCCTCGATCCGAAAATTGTACTGGGGAACTCAGTAAATCGGAAAACAGGAGCAAAAAGTTTCGGCAAAATCTACCACAGAGGTTCGGCGCTTGCTAGCAGATTCACACATCAGTACCAGGGGTGTGCACAATTACGACTGACGGTTTTATTAGGGGGGGGGGGGGCAAAAGTAATGAAACACCCCATGCCGTGTCCATATATCTCGTGGCTGAAGTCTGGTTTCGTGCTTATCGTATTTGTATGTTTGTATGCTACTTACTGAAGCCCATCTGAGAAGAATTCCGCCCTTTCCAGAAGCATGCCAAAACCCCGGTCTCTCTCATGTCGAAACCTCGGTCTGACGAGTCGACCTGTGTCGCGGAAATCTCGCCCAATTCCCAACCCCGAGTAGTCTGGGCTCAATATTCACGCAAGATGAGAAGTAGGTCTTCTACCTTAACCCTGCCAAGCAGCGAGTCTGGGTGAGGCCTGGTGACCTGTTACCGACCTTCGTTCGGTGAGATGTTCACGGCGAGAAGCACCTTTGGAGCTTTTGGGTCTGCGCCCATGGATCGATTTACCGGAAGCTGTTTCCCAAGAGCACTACAATGAACTCCAAGGCCATGGTAAACGAAATAGAAGAGATGGGCTGGCGACTCGCTCTTATTCATTCGCAGCGGTTCAAGAAGGTTCTCCTCTTCAACAAAGCCGTACCCCATCGGGAACAAGTAACCACGGATAAGCTTGGCCAGCTAGGCTACGTTCACATGCCTCACCCACCGTATTCGCCGGACATCTCTCAATGCGACTACTACTACTTCTTGAGCCCACAGGACTTCCTGGTGGGAAGGGACACAAGAACCCAAGCAGTCCTTGACACCCATATCGAGCAGTTGATCAACACCAGGCCCAAGCAGTTCTGGAAGGATGGGATCAGGAAGTTGGCAGAGCGACGGCAGCAAGGTCATTGCCCTTAATGGCAAATACATTCCTCAGCATCGTTGAGTTATAAATGAGTTTAAAGAGATGAAGATTTTTTAAAAAATTTGTCTCATTACTTTTGCCCCCCCCCCTAATACGATTTGTGGATTTTTGGATTTTTTAACGTTTTGTAATTTACGACATTTTGGGACGTAAATCGTGAATTTTCGTAAATCGATCTTTGATCACTAGACCCTCATACCTAGCGCGGTTTACTTTGGGTAAAATTCCACTTTATTTTCAATTTTAGACCCTTTCCGCAAATCTGTGGCTGCGCGAGGACTACAGGATGCGTCAAAATCTTGGCAATGAGGTATTGAAATCGCTGAAAGCGAAAATGCAGCTCCTTCGAGAAAGCAGCGATGCGATAATATTTATTAGTCCATTGTAAACTATACGCAACATTGAGATTCGAAGTTATCACCATCGGCGTCGATACAGGCTTTGAAGCGCATCGCGAAGGCATCGACGGCGGCACGCAAGTATGGCGCGTCGAGCTCACTCCACGCCTTCCGGGAAGGTTCCTTCAAAGAATCCACGGAGTGGTGAGGCCTTCCGTATGTTTTGGCTTCCAGAACTGACCCGACGCTGAAGTCCATCGGATTCAAATCCGGAGAGTTGGCTGGCCACTCGTGGAAGCTGATGAAGTCCGTGAAGTTGTCTTTGCACCAGTCCTGCACCATTTTTGCTCCATGTGCTGAAGCTCTGTCCTGCTGGATGGTCCTGGAGCGGCTTCCAAAGTGATCACTAGCCTATGGTAGCAGTTCGTTCTCGTCTCCTCGATCCGAGGGCTTCTTGATGCTCTTGTTTCTCGCGACATCCGGCGTACTGAGCGCCCCGGCTTCCTGCGAATTCGTCCACGTACCTTCCTGATGCTGTCCGTAATTGTCAAAGATGCGTGTCTTCTTCGTCCGGATCTATCATTCTCGGTTCCCAGGTCGTCGCAGCGTCTGATGGATCTATATATAACACTCCTATAAACCCAAGACGTTGATTAGTATCGCGTGCAGAGAAGCCTTGACGGTAAAGCTCTATGGGTGAAGCATGGTGGCACGAGCATTCCACCATCCTAAAACCAATTTATTTTTATGCTTGAATGAGATAAGCATAAACAAGTTGACGGAATAAAAGCGCAGAAAAAGTAGATGCTCCGAATAGGAGTTATTTCTGGCACATTTTGCCGAAACGTCTTGCTCCTATGTCTTCTACCGTGCTGACTTCACTAGTACGGTTTTCAGATGCATTGCTGCTGATTAACCTTCAGAAGTATGTAGTTCAAAGGATCCCTACACTTTCAGGACGAACTGTGTATCTATGCGTCCGTGACCAGCCCTCTTATTAGCTAAAACGATGGAGCTGTTCCTCAAACCAGCGACCAACCTTAGTGACTAGGGCGAGCTGTGGACAGTTGTAGGGAAGAATTCCGATGTCGACGGCATACGCGAGGGCGCATTCGATCGACGACAGGAAGTGGATCTTCTCCTTGGCGGCGTTATGACGGGCGTTGTTCAGCCGCGCCCACACTTCCACCGGAGCCATCTCGCCGCGAGTGTTCAACTGCAATTTTGTCTTCAGTCTTTTTGTGGTATAGTAGACTGGAAGACATTGCCTACCCTTTGGAACTGATTTTTAATTACTGCTCCTTCAGGAGATCCATTCAATGCCCGAGCGAGATATTGGGTTGTTGAAGTCTTGCACCACGGCGTAATTTTTTTTCAAAATTTTATTGCTTCTTTTTGAGGGACTTCAATCTACAAAGTAACTACCATTTACATCTACAACCTTCTGCCATCTGATGAGAAGATCACTAATTCCGTTCTTCCAGAATGAAGTCGGCTGTAGCTCGAAGAAGTGCGCCACCTCGGATGCCAGTTCGGTTCGATCGTTGAAGCGCCTATCTCTCAGGTGTTGCTTGAGAGCCCGGAAGAGGTTTTAGTCTGGTGGTGCAGGATCTGTCGAATACAGTGGGTGGGCCACTACCTCCCACCTAAGCTCCCGCAACTTCTGGGGAGGCGAGCTTGCAACGTGGGGCGAGCACTGTCGTGAAGAAGGTGAACATTCCTCCACCCTCGCCATTTCCGTGACATGGACTCACTCAGCTTCTGCAGCTGATGTTCGCTGTTACTGCGGTTCCGTCGTCAAAAAGGTCATAATAGAGCATTCCTTGAGAATTCCACCAACAGCATAGCTCTGCGGTGCCTTTGGTTGCTTCGGAAGTGGTTCTCCTTGAGGGAGCCACTGCGCCTTCCTAGTATGGTCAACGAAGAAGACCAGGATTCATCTTCCCTGACGAAATTCTTGAGAAAGTCCTTGTTACAAAAACGAACAAGGAGAGACTGAGCGGTAGTCAGTCGCGAAGCCTTGTCCGAGTCACGGAGTCAGTAATCTTCACTGCAGTCGTAGTATTTGTATACCATCAGAAACAACTTGCCGCGTGTACGAAAAATTCTAGAATGTTTGTGGTACAAGTACCAGACCAAACAGTCTTTGGTAGTTCCTGTTAAATCGCGAAAAATTTTCAAAATTTTTGGTGCAAGACTTTTTCACAGCCTAGTATTGTATATTAGACACTTCTATGACCTTGAAACTATCTCAGGGAGGTGACGGTTTTATTAAGCTCTAATTCTCACTGAAGCTCGACTCTGACTGGCAGTTTCTGATTAGCAAATCCGTAGGAGCAGGCATTTTCGTACGAAACAAAAGTAGGCTTGGTCACATTGATGGGCTCTTACCGATTTGCACAGCATGCAGGTGGCCACAAATGCTGCTGTGCGGCTGCAACCGGTGCATCCGTGAACGAGAATCGGGGCAGGCTCATTCTCCTCGACGAAGCACGTCGTGGCCTGAGAAAAGTGATGGCCGCCTTACGCGTGCTTCAGCTAAGTGTACGAAACGCAGGGAGTAGTACCTACCGTCTGCGTGGCCCATAGTTCAGACACGAGCTTAAGCTGCTTTCGCGGAGGCACTGGCTCGCTTACCTGAAACTGTCAGAATCGTCGGTGCATCAAATGTTAGGTTGTAAGGAAAGTTTCCCGCCACTCACTTCGGTGTTCCTCCAAATTTTTAAAAAATGTTGGGTTCCACCAATGTCTCCTACGACACAGTGAAAGTATGGTTCCGGAAGTTCAAGAACGAAAACATTCGCTTGGAGGACCAGCCTCGGTCTGGAAGGCCAGTTGCAATGGGTGAGGACCGCATTCTGGAGCTGGTTCAGGAGGATCCCCGGCGTTGCACCAGTGAGCTGGCAGAAGAACTTGAATGCAGTCACACCACCATAGCTCAACACCAGATGGCCTTGGGAGGACACATAGGTACGGTGCATGGATACCGCATGAACTTAGTGCTCTCCAGTACAGGTGCGCCAGTATGCGTGCACGAGCTTCTTAACTTTTCGGAGGAATTCTTCTTGGCTGGCGAACGTGATCACTGGCGACGAAAAGTAGGTATTCTACGTTGGCCACACGCGAAGGCGTCAGTAGCTCAGTTGCGGGGAGCTACGCATTCCCACCCCAACACCGAAACTTTACCCAAAAAGGTAATGCTCAGTGTCTGATGGAATTTAAAAGAGGTAATTTACTGGGAGCTGCTACATGCAAGCACCACTGTCACTGAGGATGTCTTCTGCGGTTGGATCGTGCTGAAGCAGCTCTTCGTGCGAAACAAGACAGGATCTTCTTCCTTCACGACAATCTCAAAAAAAAAAACTCCAATGCTTCGGATGGCATGTTCTAGCCCACCCACCGTGTTCCGCGGACTCTACTCTAGCGGACCACCATCTGCTTCATTCATTGTCGAACCATTTGCAGCAGAAATAATTTCCGAAAGGGAGCAGCTTGAAAAGTGCACCGCCGAGTTTTTTTTTTGTCAAAACCCAAGGAATTCTATAGATATGCAAATTACCTTACAAATGGCAATATCCTACTATATATATAATCGGCTAATGTCACGTGTCCGTGACGGGGAGGGGGGACTGAAGCCAAAAGATGTCTACGGTACTGCGGCGTATGCCAGCCGGGCTTTCTTTTAGCTTAACCATGGGCGATTGCTGGCGAACTATATCCTACGCGATGGATCGTCCAAGTTTACGATGTATTCAGCGTACAACGCGCCAAGATCGAGTGCCCAGCGCCGGGAATCAGAAGACGTGCCACAGACGTCGTCAAAAGTGCGTGGGATTCAGAAGACCTGATGAAGATGTCGTTCGACTTGCTTAGAGATTCAAAAAACGTGCTGCAGATGTCATCTAACAGGCGTAGGGATTCAGAAGACCTGCGCGAGACGTCGTGAGTTAAGATTCGGAAGACCTGCGCTAGACGTCATCCAAGATGCATAAGGCTTCAGAAGACGAGCTGAAGATGTCGTCCAGCTTGCGTAGGTATTCCGAGTAAGGGTGACCAATAGGAGAGGACCAACAAAGGGGGACCATTCGAGGGAGCGTGAATAAGGGGGGGGGGGGGACCAGCATTTCCCCTCAACAACGTTCGGTGTGTGCCGGATTTCTGAAGACGGCTTACAGAAGTCGTGGCACGTGTGTGAGAGTGCAGAAGGACTGTCAAAGACGCCGTGGCAACGTAGTGACATGTGAATCGGTACTCATTGCCACATCTGCGTGCTTGACTCTCAATCCTTTTCTTTCCCAGCACATAGGAAAGGAAGCATTTCAGGGGAGGGGGGGGGGAGGAGTAGACAGAATGACCACGGGATTCGGAGGAGTCATACTGCCGTCGGACAGTAAGCGGTGTCGACCAATACCGATTAATTTTAATTATGATTTTGCTGACTAAGCACCGGATTGGGAATCTCATTACCTGTTTCTCGACACGTAAAGAACGAGCGCTTCGGAGAATAAATCGCGTGCATGTGATGAAGGGTGGACAGGCTTCATATGCGCAGTGAAAATTCTGCCCTACCATATCCCACTGCACTAATCTATATAGTGAAACCAGTTTTTTTTTAATTGTAAAAAGATTTAAAGAAGAAAGCAGGAAGATTGGGTTTGTTCTATTCTCGGGGTTTGGGGGCGAAGCCCCCAACCAGTCGTTCGGCGGCCGCTAGGCCGCTAAACGTCTGGTGTTGTAGATAATAGCGGTGCATATGTTCGTTAGTTGAATGGAACGAGAGAAATAATTTTGAAAAATTGAGCAAGTGGCGGGATACTTTCCTTACAACCTAATACCCGTTCTTCTCACTTACATCGCTTGCATCCCATCTGCACAACACACACAATCACTGATAGCTTTGTACTCATTGATCGTTTTTTTTTATTTGCGAAGGTCTGTTCGATGTATACAGTGCGTATCATAATATCAAAGCGGTAAGAAAGTCTTTGGTGATATCGTAATTAGCAGGCTCTATTAATAGCATTATACGTTTGTTCGCGAAAAACCTTAACATTAGAAAGAGCAATTCCATCTCAGGGAAGGGTGCAGTGCGGGAACCTACACGGGAACAGATCCATATTCAGCTGTTTGAAAATGCTTTAAAAACGTAACATTAGATTTCCAAAAGGCGACCGCAGTTTTGTTACGTGCTGTACACCATCTGGAGACTGTTTGAACGATCATCTTACCAGAAAGGCGTATCGATTTTAAGGTAAGGACCATGTGGCCACATAGTTGCTACTGCAGAAGCTAAGCATCAAATCAGCACAGACCTTCGTAGGCATCGATATCACGTAGAGTGTGCGGTGTTTCTCCGCTGACAGCTTGTTCGTCAGTCGAAGTTCGTAGTTAGTTATACCGTAGTCCTCCTCGCGAACAGATATGGTCCTCACGTGGAAGCGATGTTTGACCTGAAATATGCCATCGAAGCGCTCCAACAGCCTTAGCTCGTCGTCTGTACTCCGGATTCTCGTTTCGTCACATCACAATGAAAAATATGAAACTGGAACGGGATATTAGTGACATTCCCAAGGAATTCTTTACATCTTACCTTCAGAGAGCCTCCTTCCGATGTTCTGAAGTATCGTTCGCACACAGCCGGATTGTCTGGATTCACCAGGCAGACAACGATCACAATTCTCAGCTGCCAGATCATTCGAAACCACTCAACGATAGTGTTTGCCATCGGAGCCTTTAAATTTCTATTGTTAACCTTGGAGCGAGTGGAAAGCCCTGAACGACCGCTATGACGCTCTTCGTGTCCCTCGAGCGAGGAGGATCCATTGGAGCACTCTGGCACGCGACAGGGACGAAGGGAGACGCTGCTCGCGCCCGCTCGAGCAAGTCGATGATCAACGGGACGACAGGTGATACAGGTGATAACGTTAGAGCGATGAAAGGGCTGTCTTAAGAATTTTATTTGACAACAAGAGGTTAGTAGTAAGATTTCACTAACAGCTGCTATTAGAGGTGTTGGTGTGCGATTCCTCATGGGATTTTCATCAGTGTGTGCTATTTGTGTTCAGCGCCTTGAATTTACGTCTTCCTCTGTCTGTGTCATGTGTTTATTTCGAGGAAGTAAAAGAAAATTTGGGGACCCGATCCTCTGAATCGTGGAATCAGTTGTTGCTCCATTTTAAGATGGGAAAGACAGTTGCGTAGATTCAATTCGGACTTTTAGCCAGCTCGTTGACTCCAACAACTTCTCTACTTACCTCTATACCTCATTAGGTTGATTAGTAATTCTTTGGTCACTTGATTTACAAATAATAGGAGTGGAAAGAAGAAGGAGCGGCGTTGCTCAATTCCTTCTGGGATGCGCATTATACTTCTACGGGATGACGGATGATGAAGGCATCCTTCGGAGTATCTGTTCCTAGGTTCTGCTATACGGTGGATTAACACCAACTCGGGAAACAACTAGGGACTCCTTGGTGCTCGATAACTAGGAATAAGGTCATTTCTTGTCTTTCTACGAACATTCGGTCTCTTCAGAAAAACGTCCAATCATTTGTTTATTTTTGTCCAGGAATGACTGTGATGTGCTTGCGATTGTTGAAACGTGGTTAAACTCTAAAACTTCTTCCGAAGTATTATTGGGTGAAGTTTGTTCGACGTACGAGGTATTTAGATGCGACAGATCCAGAAAAAAAGGTGGTGGTGTCGCTATCTTAGTCAAATCAGTCTTAAATCCCTCGCTGGTTTATTGTGAAAGCGTTACAGAAGGCTACGAAATCGCCTGCTGCGATATTATAGCAAAACCTTCCTATCGCTTGATAGTATTAGGGTGTCCCATAATTTTCTGGGCTATCATAACATCTTTATTAAAAGTTATTACAGCAACATAATGGTCAAGGGTAGTCAATCGATATATTCTCCATCTGTGGCCACAACCTTTCTCCAACGATTGGGCAGAAAGTTGATTGCATTCTATCAGAAAGAAGCTGGGCCTGCTGCCGATCCATTCGTCGATTGCGCACTAAACCTCTTGACGTTACGAGCATCGTTTGTTCATGGAAAAAAGGAGCAAGACCTCTAAATGCAGCATAGCCACAAGGGCTGATATCTGGTGAATACGCAGGATGTGCCGCAATTTAAATAGACTCTTTCCCTACCGTCTGCTGCGTTCGTTTCGCTTGATGCGGTCGTGCATTATCTACTAACATCGAATAGTACCGAATCTCGGGTACTTCTCAAGCAGCTTACGCTTCGTCTCCAGCATATCTTCAATGTACAAGTTTGCTGTAATCGCCTGCCCATCCGGCAAAAGCGAGTAGTGCAGGACCTCCCGACTCGTGAACCAAAAATGAATACAAAATCTTCTTCCCATGTGGGGACGGCTTCGGAATTCGTTCTGACCTTGTACGCTTCAGAAGCCATTCGATCATCCGTGTGGTGTTATCGTACATGCACCACTTCTCGTCCTGTGCCACAATCGTGCTCAACCACGCAGTCATTCTTGCGCGGTTGAGATTATTCAGACAGGTGACCATTCACTCTCGCCTCTGAGACTGAGTCAGTGCATGTGGGATCCATCCTGGCAAGACTGCCCTTCTTCCGCTTTGTTTCAGGTAACGATGAATAGTGCCACGTGGAGTACTGATAGCCTTCGATATCGTCCTTACGCTTCTGGCAGGTTGCCTCCTGACTGCTGCAGGCACTCGTCATTCATTCGGTTCGATCGCTCTTCCAGGATGCTTCTTGTCCGTAATGCTGTTCATTCCCTTCCGGAAACGATTGGGCCAAGTTTCGCACATAAACTTGCTGCTGACGTCAGGACCTAACAAAACAACGATAGCTTTGTGAGCAGCGTACGCGGACTGTCCAGAACGGAAGCGATGAAGAAGCAAGTCGCGATACGTCGATTTCTGCTTCATTTTTGAGAAATTGCCAAAGTGCGGGCAGCAGGCCAATAGAGGTAATCGATATGCTATTGCGAAACATATTCGAATCGCCTTCTTATGCCAAGAGAACATCCCGTTTGGATTTTGTATAAAGAAGTTATAACGCGCCAAACACTTATGGTTCAAATAGCCCAGAAAATTATGGGACACCCTAATAGTCTACAGATCGCCACGATGTAGCGCTGAGAAAAGTGATCAATTGTTCAAGTGCATAAGTGATATCACCACGTGTAGACACCCTTGTGCGTTGATGGGGGATTTTAACTTCCCCGGAATAAAGTGGTCTGGTACTCCTCTACCTTACTGTGCTCAGTCTAAGCAGTTTCTGGATATGCTTGCAAATCATTATTACCGTAATTTTGTTCACAATCACACAAGAGGAAAAAGTATTCTTGATTTAGTGCTTTGTAATGAAAATGGAGCAATAAAAAATGTAAAGGTAGGGGCTCCTCTGGGAACTAGTGATCACGTTGGTATTACGTTCTGCCTAATAGCTTGCATAGAGATTAACCCCTTTGACCTCAAAAAAGACTTCAGAAACGTTAACTACTCTCTAGTCGGAGACTACTTAGACGGTATTGATTGGCTAGGTTTCTTTCAGAGTTGTGTGAGCGTGAATCAAATGTACGAGCTGTTCATCTTTGTCCTGAGGCACAGTATTGAACTTTTTGTTCCGTGGAAGAAGGTCCCCACCTTTATGGAAAACTTACCTCTTCACTTACAATCGGCATTCGCAAAAAAGACTCAGGCTTACAAATAGCCATGCGCTCAAATCGTGCTGATGATTGGTGCGCTTACAGGAAATTGGTGGAGAAATTCGAAAAGAGCTTAACCAAATATAACTGTTCAGTAGAGAAGAAGTTAGTTAGCGCACATGGGAAATCTCTTCTTTATAAGTACATTAATTGCAGAATCAGGGCAAGAGCTAAGATCGATGCGCTTAAGAAAGACGACGGATCGTTAGCAATATCGGATTACGAAAAGGCTGAAGTTCTTGCAAATGAATTTGGAAGGATATATGCAAAACAGGATCTCCCAATTCCTTGCGGGGAAAACGTTCGCAGTTTCGATGTCATGCAAGATTCAGTTTGGTTTCATAGAGACGAGATACTTAATCTCCTGCTCAAATGGCCGTCCAGCTTCTCGGTGACACCAGACGATGTTCCCTTTAGTTTTGTAAAGAAAATTGCTTCACATCTGGCCACTCCCCTAGAGTTTATTTTTAATAAGAGTTTTTTTCCTTGCCGAAGTTCCGTTGAAATGGAAACATTCACTTGTAACTCCATTGCCCAAAAAGGGCGCCTTTTAATGTGGCTAGTAACTATAGAGCAATTAGTATTACTTCTATTTTTTGCCGACTTTTCGAAAAGATTTTAAAGAAGAGAATTGTGAG
>CANDYH010000554.1:0-17392 GCA_947396885.1 Heligmosomoides polygyrus polygyrus | reverse complement strand
ATACGCATTTCATTTTCCGTGACACCACATGCTGCTAGAAAAAAGCCAAAAGCGTTCATTTTTGCCCCATGTGAGTTCTACCATTTACAACACCAATGCCATGTGTAAAATGAGCAGCTACCAAACTTCCAGCATCGACCGTTTTGAAGTTGTAGAAAAGGCTCCATGGAGAGGTCTCCGCAACCGCAGCGAATTCAACGCGTACAGTGTGGGCTGTCTCCGGGAGCTAAACTGCAGCGCGCTTCTCTCCTGATGATAAAGATGTTGTGCTGTTTTCGTACAGCCATTCATGCCACACCCGATGCCATGTCACACCTTCCTACTTTTATTGTGGAGATAGAGTGATGAATCCTCCGATTAGGATAGCACCGTTTCGAGACACACTGATAGCTTAGGAGAAACGGTGGGAACAGAAACGCCAGGGTGGTGATAAAGGCCCGCCCCGATCCAGGTAATGAAGAGAGAACGCCTGGGTTGTTTGGGTACAGCCTTCCGAGACCAGAGAACCACCTAACAAGTTGAATATGAAGTTCGAAGCAACTGGACTGCGAGGAGCCTAACCTAGAGGATGGAAGAATCCCGGTGCAATCCCAATGAAGGGATCCACCTTATGACGGGACCTGCGTTCTTGTCCTCGTCCCTCTTGGCGTGTCCACCTCCACCCTGGGCTTCCTTGAGAATCTAGCGGCTGCCTTACATTGTACACTAATTTGCATATGTCTCCACTTTAATTTAAATGTGTGTATAGGGTCCCCACCTTTATTGGGATTGCACCAAAATGCAAACAAGAGATATCTCGGCGAATCTCATCTACGGTAGTTGCAACCTTGGAAGAAACGCTGGTGGATGGCACGAGCAGTGAATCTTGCGACTAAACTGAAGGTTCAGAATCAAGCCCATTCAAACGTGCGCCTGAGACCGCTCTCTGATAAGACTGTACCGCAAGTTTTTAAGAACGGAAGCTGTAGAAAACCAAGATTGAGAAAAAACCCTCGTTAAGTGATGCTGGGTAGACAGCCGTCTGGAGATGGCGGGACGGATTCAAAACTTCACACAATCGTAGAGTCTTACCAAGAGGAACACCTACGGCTACAAAACGGCAGCGGGAAGTTCCGGCCTCACCGCTCCTCTCGCTAAATGCTCACCAAACATTTGATTCAAGTCCATGGACGAATAAGAATTGATGTTTCCCGGCCTACAATCTGTCGAGAAAGTAGACGTGAAACATGAAACTCACGATAGCACGTCGAACAGCAGTGAAGAACATCTCGGCGGAATGGAAGCGCGGTCGGAACTCGGCAGAAGTGAAGCGCGGCGCCGTGGCCGGCGGCGGCGGGGCGGAGCCGGCCAATCGCGGCCGCGTTCTGGAACATTCCGCCCTTTAATTTCGCTGCCGTCCGTTCAAAGCCCCGACTTTGCATCATTCGCTCTGCCTGCGGCCGCGTTTCGTTCGTTTCCCTTCTGGAGGTCCGCTTCTTTCCCGTGACCCCCTCATCGTCCGGTCCTCAGCTGTACTCGTGACCCCGACGAGGCCCTCCGGGTGAAAAACGGCCACGAGGAGACTTTCCCGTCGTGCTGGCCCTGCTTTCTAGGCTTCTGGTGACCTTGCAGACGTCTGCCGCTGTCTCTTTTCAGAGGAATATCCTTTCTAACCTTAGAGGCCTTTAAGCGCAAGGAGAAACCATCCTTGATGTTTTACGTATCTGACAGCTCTTCCCTAGTCACAATAAATCAGATGTACTACAACTTGAACGGTAATTAAGTGTTCATCTTCAGAGCAACATTTGTATGCAAATCTCGAGAGGGTTATCGCTCGTAGCTGTACCTTTATCGATAGAAAGCGTTGGTTCCGTATTGTGGTTGTGGTGCAGTCATTACAGTGCTTAAGTTTTTGTCGTATAAGATTCTGTACAAATTCACTATGCTATTAGAAGGAGTGGACCTTCGCTCAGGACACGAGAGTTTTTTTAACAACTATGGTTATTAAGTAGAAGGAAGATAGTTAACCATCGCTACGGTTGTGTTTCGTTCATGTGAGATTAGAAAACTATGCGGTGCTGACACGTCAAGACGACGAGGGAGTATAACGCATGTCTCGTTATACGGTGCACCCCCCCCCCCTCATTGGGATTTTTATGCGCCGTTGGGGTACCGTACACCAGTTTGCGGACGGATACATCAGCAACTAAACCCTCGCGTGTGCCGGGTATATCAGAATAGAGATGCCTCGATGAAGCGCTGGTTCATCGTGGATATCTCTTCCGTTATACCTCCGCATACAAGCCGGTTCAGGATACAAGGATAAAGGACGGCGTTATTCAATCCCTTCTGGGATGCGCCAGCGCATTCTACTTATACGGGATGTCGTGGAGGCGACATGAATGTTATTTGGCCATACAATGACTTGCGGTGGCCAGCCGATGATCAGCGCTCTATCCTTCCCAGACAAGTCTGGTACTAATTCACCGACCCCGGAGGGATAGAAGGCTTGATTGGCCTGGGCGGGAAATCCGAACCAGGAACCTGGTATCGGGTGCACGCAACAGTCGCGCCTCCTCCGACTGCGCTGCACGCGCCCCTCGCCGGTTTAATCGTTTATAAATCTTGCTTCTGGACTTCGCTGATCCACTTCTATTGGTGAATCTGCACCTGTCCTCTGACAAAGGTGAATGACCGCTGAATACAAAGTGATTCCTCCAAATTGTGACAGCTGTTGAACAGATTTGTATTTCTGCTTGCCTTTAGTACCATAAATGATTGCTAGCTAGGTGACCCCAATCGCAACCTACTGATATCCCTCGTTTCCCTCGTTCCACTTGGCTATCCAAGAGGGTCTATAAGGCGGCGTTACTATCAGCGGCAGTGGTGGATCGTTGGCGCAGGTCATACTGATACTACAGTCAATTGGAGTACCTCCTGAAACATCCTGAATCATAGCGGATGATGGGTATTAGCTCGTCGTTCCTTTCGATGTGTCCACGGTTCCAGATGATGTTTTTTCAGGGAGGATTCTCGGAAAATTTTGAGGGAGAAATGGCTTATCATGGGAAGACTAACGCAGCTCCCACTTCAAGTGTGCCGTTCCTGGTCCAAGAGTTCATTTGCATTACATTAAAACGAGGGTGCTTTCATTTCTCATCAATGTTGTGCGGTGAAAGAGCACTTCTTCTATCCTTCCTGTTCTTGCTCTGCTTTTTTGTGAAGTCGCATGCGCAAACCGTGCGAACGACAATCAGCATCTGTCTGTGCACTCTTCTGTTCTAAATCGATTTCATTACAGATCCCAAGAATGTTGCGCCTAGCCAGAGCTGGTGTTGCACGAACATTGGTCAGACACTATGCGAAAGACATCAAATTCGGAGCAGAAGGCCGAAAAGCCATGCTCGTTGGTGTCGACTTGCTAGCTGACGCCGTCTCAGTAACTATGGGTCCCAAGGTGCAGTAAGAACCACATCCTTCTTTCACCTTATGCACCCGTATGCAACACGGCTACATCTCTATGCTTGAGCGCATTGTTGTAGGGCAGAAACGTGATCCTGGAACAATCGTGGGGAAGCCCAAAGATCACGAAGGATGGAGTCACAGTTGCGAAGGCCATCGATCTCAAGGACAAGTACCACAACATGGGAGCTAAGCTCATCCAGGTACTATTAGCCGGCAAGAGTCAGACGCTTTGAAGGTTGCAATTCTTCATACAGGAGCGCACATGTTTGTGCATTTCAGGATGTCGCGAACAAGACCAATGAGGAGGCTGGAGACGGAACAACTTGTGCCACGATTCTTGCCCGTTCGATAACCAAGGAGGGCTTCGACAACATCAGCAAGGGCGCCAATGCTGTGGAAATTCGGCGGGGTGTTATGTCCGCTGTTGATCTCATTGTTGCAGACCTGAAGAAGCAGAGCAAACAGGTCAGTTTTGCTGGCGCTATCTCTCCAGATTTCTTTCAGTAAATAAAGTTCTCGTTTCTAGGTCACCACACCAGAAGAGATCGCTCAGGTCGCGACAATATCCGCGAATGGCGACACTAACATCGGTAACCTTATCTCTGAAGCCATGAAGAAGGTGGGTGTCGGTGCAGAGTAAAAAATAAGTTTGTATCGCAAGCAATAACCCAAACTTTTCTGCTTTGAGTTGGTGTAGGATGGTAAGGAGATGCTATGAAGAATACTGCCACTCGGCGTACGCCAAAATGAATTAATTGCGGTAGTCCGCTTCTGTGTGTCTTCGTGGAGAAGCACTATCACAAGTAAATCATGTTTAGCAGTTTTGAGGCTTCAGAGACTTTCTATTGGTACAGCTCTTGACGATGGAAGTCGTGGGTGCAGTCCTAGTCAGAAGGGGCCAAATGGCGTGTTGTCCGACCGGTTCCCCTTCAGCACTACCTATAGTATGGGATTTGAGGAAATTCAGCATAGGACGGATACACCCGTTATTCTTTGTTGCCACTGATAAGGGTCGCTTCAAGCTTGTAAAAACACGATTTGCTCTGCTCAAAGTCAGGCCTAGGAGGAGTACTAGAGAGATTCCATCAGTTTTAGTTGAGAGTAGTATAGGAACTGTCGACGTGCGTGTCATTTTTAATGGTGGGATCTATAGGAGACCCTCCACGGGTCGAGGAGAGGTCGAAAAAATTTTTTCGCACAAACTTCGTCTAGGGGTTATCTGGGGTGCTGATCACGAATCTGAGGTCCGTTTTTCGTTTTACGCTGGAGTACGGTAGGTTAGGTAGGTGCGCCAGACTAAGGCTGCCAAGGTTATGATCACCGATTTCGACCAAACTTCGGCTAAGGGGGTTATTTGGGGTGCTGATCACGAATGTGACATCCGTTTTTCGTTTTGCGCTGGAGTACGGTAGGTTACGGTAGGTGCGGGTGACTAAGGCTGCACGCAAGCTACTCTACTCCAGCGTAAAACGAAAAAGGGATGTCATATTCGTGATCACCACCCTAAATTAACCCCTCTAGCCGAAATTTGGACGAAATTGGTGACCATGACCCCAGCCTTAGTTACCCGCACCTACCGTAATCGGACGTAATTTTGAAAACGGATCTCAGATTCGTGATCAGCACCCCAGATAACCCCCCCCCCCCCCTAGACGAAGTTTGGGTCGAGCCGTGTAGTTGTGAAAGTACAATAGTGCCAAGTTCCTTTGTCGCCTAAAGTCGTAAGCCAGCGACTAAGACTATCAGAGAAATTCAAGTATGTGGGTAGGTAGACAAACTTAATGCGGCGCCCTTCATCTACGAGTGTTTCGAACGTTCCAATATTTCTCGATGATTCCGGTAATATTATATACTGTTTTTTGTAATCCTTGCTGCAACCGTCGCTCTAGACAAAACAGCAGCGATTCCATGCATTTGCTCGAAGTCCATTTCGTGAACTAGCCAGTGAGGCTCTTGACCCAATTAAGAAGATGGGTACTGGGGCAAACGCTTTTTGACAGTTTGCTTAGAAATAGGAGGGTGTTTCAGAAGCCTTGAAATCATGAAAATTTGATTCACTTGTCTTAGGGCTTCTCAATAAAGATGTGGAGAAGGACTACCGCAATAAGGCAACCATTCTGTGTCGTTTTTTTAAGCGCCGAACTTAATGCATATTTTAGGTTGGAAGGAAGGGTGTCATCACTGTAAAGGACGGAAAGACAATGAATGATGAATTGGAGCTGATCGAGGGTATGAAATTCGACCGAGGATACATTTCGCCTTATTTCATCAACACCTCAAAGGGAGCAAAGGTAGCTGGCCTGAATTTCGTTTTAGATTCGAAACTTCTGTTATTAAACGCTCCCAACAGGTCGAATACGAGAAGGCGTTGGTGCTGCTCAGCGAGAAGAAGATTAGCAACGTCCAAGACATTGTTCCCGCTCTGGAACTGGCCAACAAAACTCGCAAACCACTTGTGATCATTGCTGAGGATGTTGATGGAGAAGCACTCACTACCCTAGTGCTTAACCGGCTGAAGGTCTGTTTGCCTCAGTTCTGACTAATGTTTCGGAGCATCCTATGCAGTTCGCTTTCAGGTTGGGCTTCAAGTAGTAGCTGTTAAAGCACCTGGTTTCGGTGACAACAGGAAGAACACGCTGAGAGATATGGCTATTGCTACTGGAGGCACCGTCTTTGGAGATGATACGAACTTGGTTAAGCTCGAGGACGTCCAGCTCAGCGATTTCGGAGAGGTCTGTGTAGTGTTTCTTAGATTTCTTAGATAAGTGTGAGGCCTGGCTGGTAAATATGTTCGCAGAAAGGCTTTCAGAAGTAGCAGAACAGTGAAGTTAGTTGGGTAATTTCTTCCATGAATGTTATATGTAGTGTGAAACCAGTATAAGTTGCTTTGACACTGTAAAGTGCTTAAGATGAGGAACCTTTGAGGCAGTGAGAGCTATCGTCAGGAAAAGTACCTTATGGCTTTTCAAAATCACGGAAACCGCAAATTATATACTACATAATGTGGAAACGATACAACAATAACAGCAAGCTACGTTAAGAAGAAGGTGCCCATGAGTGAATTATGACCTGGAGTGGCGCGGAGTCACCCAAAGAACAAGAGGACGAAGTGTAATGAAACGGCAGTAAACGAATGACATCTGTGGTGCAGTAAGCGGTTTAAGCGAGAGCTAACAACGGTCTAATTACCTCGGATTCGACGTTGGAGCCGGCAAAAAGTAGAGCCTGAGATCCTCTCATGTTAGTTGTCAAGGATCCCTTCCATTTCTGTGGCTTGTTTTCGTTTTGTTTTCGGAAAATGCTGGTCACCATGCCCCACCATTGGTTTGAAGTCCATTCATGGATAATTGCTCATAGACTATGCTGTTGTTTCCTTATTGTGTTTATGTAAATATGTTTTGACGCCTTTCGTGGTTTTGAAGGTCTATGGGAGCTTTCATTATCTCATCTTTGGCTTGAATCTTTGCATGTCGCTGAACAGTAGGTAGTGTCAGTTCTCGACACCATGCTACTAGAAACCCATATTTATTATTATTATTATTATTATTATTATTATTATTATTATTATTATTATTATTATTATTATTATTATTATTATTATTATTATTATTATTATTATTATTATTTACTTATCAGACATGAGCATAGCCATGCATTACATAAGTAATGGCACGTAAACAAATACTAGGTCGCACAAACTTATAACAAACACAATTAAGCACAGCACAATTAACATAACTTTTTACGTACCATTAAGGACTTCAGCAAACTCACTGAAATGTTTGTGATGTTCTCATTCTCACCTATCACCTCACCCAGACCTAGTTCCCATCGAAACTTGTCGTGGTAACTCCTTCAGGACTTGGACAATAGGAATGGGATAAATTGATAATCGCCTTTTGAAGCTGCTGTAACTTGACGCAATGTTTGAATGAGTATTCTGGTAGCAAATTTATTAAGCGAAATAAGCACCATTACAATTAATACACTTTTCCGAACAGGGCAATAGCTTAGACATTCCATCTTAGTAAATCTTCCATTTGAACTACGAGAATTATTTTTAAAAAATAGTTTCACGACATTCTATTGTACTTCCCGGGTTCGGTCATCCTCGAACGTAAGCTCATATGTTGCCGATAGCAATCATGGTACGACAGAGCTTGAGCCAACGGGAATGCACTGTTGGGAGCCAATTTACAAATTTAGGTGGAAGCCACTGTACCTAAATTTAGCGGCACAAAATCTGCCTAGTTTGGAAACGCATCACTGGATATAAGTTCATCAATTTCTCGGTCAACTTCAAGTGCATATTTTAGGTCGAGGAGGTGACCATCACTAAGGACGACACTCTCTTGCTGCGAGGCAAAGGTGAAACTGCTGAGATTGAGAAGAGGATTGAGCAAATTACAGATGAGATCGAGCAGTCCACCAGCGAGTATGAGAAGGTTGGCGTTTGGAGCTTATTCTGAGTATGAAGATACCATCAACTGCTTATCGTTAAGGAAAAACTCAACGAGCGTCTCGCGAAACTGTCCAAGGGAGTTGCTGTTCTGAAGGTTGGAGGAGCCTCCGAGGTCGAGGTTAGCGAGAAGAAGGACCGTGTCACGGACGCACTTTGCGCCACCCGTGCTGCTGTCGAGGAAGGAATTGTTCCTGGAGGAGGAGTTGCCCTTCTGCGAGCCCTCAGGTGTCTAGAAGATTTCAAGGTAAAGTTCCGGAGACGTTTTTAATAGTAGCAAGATGTGTATACATCAACTTCCTATAGGCGCCGAATGAAGACCAGCAAGTTGGAGTGAACATCATCAAGAAGGCTATTCGCCAACCGATCAGCACTATCGTGATGAACGCCGGACTTGAGCCCGCCTCAATTGTTGAGAAGGTGCGTCAAGACTGAAGTGTCTCTTTTATCTCTCATTCAGAGTGTTCTAGGTGCTGCTCAACACAAACTCTAGTTATGGATACGATGCTCTAAACGACAAATTCGTCGACATGTTTGAGGCCGGAATCATTGACCCCACGAAGGTACGATGTTGTTTCATAGATGTTGTTTGTATATGAAAAGGGCAATCACTTGCTCATATCGTTACAGTAGCACAGATCAGCATAAGTGGTAATGTAGGTATGTATGGATTCTTAGAAATAAGATAAGTGACTGTTTGAGGCGGAGACTGATGTTCTTCATAGTTTTTGCCGCGTTAGTGGCAAAGTAAATGGTTTTAGGTAACACAGGCTGTATATACCAGCTGGTTCACAAGTAATTTTGGCACATTCCTAGTTTGGAGTGAACGAATGTCGGTTTGCTCCATCACGCCCTACGCTGAACCATCCCGAGAGTTCAGCAGCTGCCTGGTGTGAGGGTTTTCAGGAGGTGGAGGCGGACATAGTAGAGGGTGCAAAACGCACCGATTGTGGTTGCTTCGCTCAGACTACGACCGCATACAAATTTCGTTGCTTTTTCGTCGTTGAAACTGCCAGCAAGCGAATGATATGATATGGCAGTTCTTAGTGAGACGTGGACCCGTCTGTATGCAAGGAACTCTAGGATGTGGCCCATCTAAAGCAAATGTGTCAAAATTGGCCACATCCTGGAGCTCCCTCCCTCGCACAGCCTTCTAGTTTGCGTCGGCGTTGGACAAAGATACCAGTAATTATGAGTTCTGCTTTCTTGACTTAGGGCCATGGGTATTATCCACCCTATCTGTGAACCTACTCTTAACGTCGCAAATTGTACCTAATCTTGACTTCTATCTAAGTACCAGGGTTCACGAGAGCAAAAAATAGGACCTTGCTGCAGAAAGGAATGGCCCTTCTACACCTATTTATAATCTACAACGTATTCAGGTTGTACGAACGGCCCTGCAGGATGCCGCAGGTGTTGCTTCACTGCTGGCCACGACGGAGTGTGTGGTGACCGAACTACCCAAGGATGAACCAATGCCAGGCATGGGCGGAGGAATGGGTGGCGGTATGGGAGGAATGGGTGGAATGGGAGGAATGTACTAATCATCTCGCGCACTGGCTGAGCGCCTAGGTGCCGTTCCCAACTTGTCAGACATCGTCCCACTTGTTATGTTGTTCATATCAGCGCTCAATTGTTGTATGTTGCATGTTGTAGATCTAGTTGATTGTAGTTGTTATACTAGGCATAGTAGGTTCTTGTTACATTATTCCTGTTCTGCGTTGCGTCGGAAGTAACTAATTGCATCTCATCACACGTTGTTGATTTTCATGTTTACCATAGACACAAGTAAATATTTTTTTTCCTTATCATTGATTTTTTAGTGGTATGGAAGGATATGTAGATGGCTGCACTCACTATCTCTTAAGAGGTGCGCAGTAGGCCCTACATTGGGACATAAATTTTGGGACCCAAACCATAGATTTGCTGTTAGCCGTTAGTTTTAAGAACTATCGGAAAAGGTGGAAAGTCATTAGTTTAGTCGTTATTTGCGGTTGCTGTGTTTACTTCTGCTACCAGTACCTGCAACAACAACATCCTTGATATTGCTCTGCTTTCCCCGCCTCTTGTAGGCGGAGGAACGAAGTAGGAAAAGCCAGTTCCTTACCTCCAAGATCTCAGGTGTATCTGTTTGAACGGCGGAAATGAGTACCACTGCGAGAATCTCTATCCTTCAAGTGGAAGAAACGCTTCATTTTTGGAAATTCCTTGAACTTGTCGAGTTAAGGACCCTTAACTTTAACTAAGGAATCCCGCTATCGCACAAGGCAGTACCTTCCACCCACATCGAGTAATCGGGAAGAAGCAGTACTGCTTCACAGGAGCGGAGTGAGGTGTTCGACTCCTTGATTTGCGAAATTTTTGCATTTTTTCTGTACATTTTATGTTTGGCCGTATTGCCTTGTGCGAGTGTGCGATTCTGTGGTAAACAATCAGAGCCCCAACTCGGTAGGTTCAAGGTGTTTGAAAAAATGGAACATACTTAGCTATTGTTTGAAGTGTGATTCTCGCTGTGGTATTCATTTTTGTCGTTCAGACATAGGCTTTAGGCCGTTCCCTGATGATGAAGCTGACAAGCCGATTTTGAAATAAGCATTCGTACGCTCTATCACATTGTGGTCAATAACAGTTTCGATAACTATTATATGAGAGAATATCGTCTGCATAAGCCGATGATGTCATATTATGGCGACCGTTTGCAAAAAGGCGCTGGTGCTAGTCTACTTCGACCGTTTGTGTGGAAACGGCTGTCCAGACCTGATTGTAAGCATTGAGCATTCGATGTTTACGAAGAATGAAGGCCATCCTGATGTCACACCGAGACTCAAAGGAACGACATTTATGACGCGTATCTAAATACTTTCGAAGTCAACACGGCCAATGACGCAGTCCCGGATTGTAGACATGAGGAAACCGCATTGGAAGCATCAGCGTCGAAAAGGGAGTGAAGAAGGTAAACACCCGAATGTAAGTCCGGGCCTGTTCCACTTAACCACTATTACGGCGCTAACGCATCACCAATAGCACTTGTCGTCCTGCTGAGCATGAACTGCCCGAGTGTGCTCCAGCAACGTTTTCGCGCTCCTATAGCGTGCCAGAGTGGACCAGTGCATCTTTGCTCGAGAGGCGCAGAGTATCATCTGTTTCGTTTAGGGCTTTCACGAAAAATTCCAACCGAGGCGTTACTGGGCGTCCTAGTGGTCTATCTAAATCCAGTTCATTACGGCCGTCAACCAGTTCGTCGTCTAACCTGGAGCACGCCCTACGTGGCCTGCCCACCTAATTATCTAAGACTTGGCACAGACGATAGCTTCTGATTCCAGAATGTTGACGAATCGCGGACTCCGGAGGCCTTTTCAGTGTTAATCCGAGCATCGATTCCTCGTTTTGTGATGCTGATAGTTCATACAGCTTTTGCACGACCAAGTTTTCGCAACGTACGTTAATTCAGGACGAAAAGAAGTAAGCATGGACGTTCTTTGCCTTTTTCACTTCTTCGGGGCTGTTGAAAGCTCCCCAATCTGCTCGTTTCTTGCGCCAGCGTACGCTTCAAAAACAGTGCGCCATTTGAAAACTGTCTGAACGCGCGCACTGTGACGCGGAAGGTGGAACTGCCTTCCGGTGGAACTAAGATTTTCGTCTTCCGGTGGAACTAAGATTTTCGTCTTTGTTCGGGGTTCAGAGACGCTGTTGCTGGGCGACGATCAGGTGGGCGCGCATCGCAATGCCCTTCGTCGACACCCGCTGGAAGAGAGCCGTATCTTATTGAGTAGCCCCAACTTCTCTCTTCTTGAAACCTCGGCATTGTAAGTTGTTACTGTTAGTGTATTTATGCAAGATGAGGTTCTTAGGTGGACAGATTTATTCAGCAGGTCCTGACGTTTGAGGTTCCGTCGTCTTCAGAGGCGTAAACATGGTGTAAAGGTTAGATTTGCGCCCTACCCCACCAAGCGCCTCAACCACTCTAGCATTTTCGACCTACTTCTACAAACACCCGAAGAGACCAAATGAGAGGACGAACTCACCAGTGTCCACCGTTGAGGGCATGTGTTCGCCCTGTGACCAGTAGATGCGAATGAACCACACTGCGGATACCGCTCCCTGATCATTCTACAGTTCACAATGAGGCACAAACGGCAAGAAGTCACTTGTTACGGCTAGACACTCATTTCGGTTGTTCATTGCTGGATTCCTCGTAAAAATCCAGAACGCTTCCAAAGCTTTTCGTGCTGAGATATCACTCTTAATGGCCAATATTGTACATTTCACCTCGTAGTCGTTCCCTTCATGCGCATCAATTCTGTGTCTGCCAAGTGGGCTGGATTGCAATCCACGTCTTTTGCTGGCTAAGTATTCTTTATGCGAACCGCCAGAGCTCTTTCCGTTTCCCCTATGTATTTTGCGTTACAGCTCAAACACTCGATTTGATAAATTGCTCCTATCTTTGAGCAATCTCCAAAACTACCGTTTGGGCAAGTAACGCAGCTCTCTGACATGCACTGCTTGTCATAGTGTCGATTTTGGACTAGCTGCCGTCTGATACTGTCCTCAGGAACGTTCACCAAGACAACATCGTCCAGCAGCTTCGCTGTAACAAGAACTCCTTGAATGTCAGCAGTAACTCTGTCGGAGATGAAGGGAAGAACGAGGGGCATCTTATCCATACGGGGTCGACCTCGACGATTATTATGAGATCTTCGTTGGTGAGCTGATACCGCGTAGCCATTCGAGACAGCTATATTTGCAGCTAGTCATGTTGCTGTAACAGCTAGTCATGTTGCTGCTATAACATGTTGCTTACAACAAAATATGTTGTAAGCAACATGTTGTATTGTTATACTTTATGGATAGGATTGAGCAACCGGTGCTTGACCGCTCACCGTTAATGTACTGCAGATACATAGATGATTGCTGTATCGTAACATCAACATAGTCCGAAATGGATGAGTGTTTCAGGTTACTGAACGAGCAATCTCAGTATATTAGGTTTACTCGGGAGACAAGAACCTCGTGTGGCACAAATATACTAACCGTATCTTATTGAATTCACCAGAACCATTGAACTATTGAAAAACACCAGAATGCCCACCAATACCACGTTGGTCGGATGTATTCGTCAGAATGAAATCTATGCGCTGATACCTTGCAACGGGCTTTACGGATAAGAAATCTCGAAGAACATTTAGCTCCTTGAAGGAGTTATCGAAAGACCGTCTCTTCCTTAGGCTAGAAAGACAGCTAATTTACAAGCAATGGACAGGCAAGAACGAGGTTTATTGCAATACGAGGTTATTCCATTTGTTGTACCTTAATTACCGGCGATGATAACACGTAGACATACCACATCCTATTGAAGAAGGTAATACAAGTGTTATGATTAGTGCTCATACAGCAGACAGACCATTTGCGTCATACGGGACTTGACCAGTTATCGTAATAATGCTGAGTGTAAAACTTAATCCAAAACGAGAGCCTAACAACATGAGCACCAGTTCTATGTTCACATGGTAGAACGAGATTCACATACCACGTGATTTCTAGGGTAGCAGCTCACAGTTCAGAAGAAAAGCACGAATATTTTTGTCAGTTTCTATAGCGAAGTATTTCCGCCTTAGAGTGAGATATCGTCGGCTTTCCGTGGATCGTCTCAGCTCTGTGTAGGAACGCTCCAACCATGGTTGTTACTACTGAAAGTGCAGATTCAGTTCACATGCTGACACAAAGGGTACTGGCTGTGATGTTGAAAACGTGGAACGAAGTCTCTTCGCATTATGAACGGATGTTTAAGAAGACGGAGGGAGTGGGTCCTACCTTTGTCGAAGAACAGATGAGCTATTTGAGAATGAAGACTGTATTTGAATTCAAAGACGAGGTCATAGTGTAGCACACATGAGTGATCGGTGTCTTTTGCGAATCGAAACGTCGTTTCCAACGTGTTGAATATCGAATCACCAATAACCACAGACTGAAACAGAAGAGTTTGCGCTTGTTACCATTTTCACGTCAAAATGGACGCTTTTCAAATTGAATTGGACACTACTAAGTTTAAGCCTAGGAAATTTGAAATCAAATTGAACGCCTTCCAGATCAAGACGAGCTTCTTATAGGTTAAACTACAGAATCAATAAAATAGTTAGAATAATTTTTTGTTCAAGAAAATTTGGTATAATGAATTTTTCTTAGTTCGGCTACCCGAATGAGTGTAATAATTTCATAAATTTTCGTTTCTCAGAAAAAAATTTGTTACAAAGTGCAACAATGCAGCAATCATTTAATACATAAAAAGACCGGATTGCGCCATGAATTCGAAAAGCTCGTCGGATTTTTTTTGATTGATAGTGTAAATGCTGCTTACATGAAGCATCAAAGTCAGAATATGTGTTCTCGAATAGAAATCGAGGGCTTGAAAAATGGCATGGCGCAACCTATTCTTTTAACACCAAAAAAGTGGCCACCTCCATGCTCTTTGAAACAAGCTTTAAACCATTACCATCCCTTGAAAAATGTGAACTTTATAAAATTTCAAACAATGTGTTCGCTTATTGGGTAGATGAATTAAAACTTCAAAGAGAGTTGCACTAAAATTTTGTTTGAACAAAAAATTATCCTGATCTCTTTGGAGAGTCTCTGGCTTAATGTTAAAGGAGTTCATTTCTGAAAAGTCTTAGGCTGGTTAGAAGAGTCTTCAAGTTGACACGAAAACTGTCCAATTTGATTACAAAGGCGTCCAAATCGACGTGAAAATGGTATACTCTGAATTGAACCAGGAATCTGAATTCAGGGCACAGGCGTCAGTCGGCACCACCTCCAACTGCACTACCACACACTCCATCTTAAAGAATCTTAAAGAAGTTTGCAAAAAAAAAACGAAGAAGATTCCTTTCCACGTCTTGCTTATGATGAGGCTCGTTGAATGTAATTAAAGGAAGTCTCTTACGCTTCCGCAACTTACATGAACAACTGAAGGCCTCACAAGAATAACTCGACTTTGATAGCTTTCGTGCAGTGGTGGAAAGCCTATCTCAAGTTCCGTGATCCGTACATTTTCATGTTCCTCTAGAACATCTGATCGTCTGCACCATGGCACGAAGTGATGATACTGAGCAACATCAGCGACTACGTCAAACATTTGTTCGCGAGCGAAGCTGAAAGTATTGCCATTATGAATCTGTCAAGTGGCAGTGACGTGACTAGCCTGACTGCATTTGCGCATTCCTTTTATACCGGAAATGGATTTCCTTTGAGCTGTACGCGTTGAACGGTTACATAGAAGAATTTCTACCTCTCATGGATCTTCGTGGAGACAAAGACAAATAGAAGGATCTCGATTACGAATATGGGTGTCAAAATTACGAAATGTAACTCCTGAACTATTCTATTCATTCTCCTGAAGCCACGAATAATGAGGCTGCAAGCTCTCATAAAGACGTTTCGTTGCGATTAAAGCTGTAGTGCCAGGCTGTACTCGAACCCACATCTCCTGCTGACCGGGAGAAATGCTCTACGCCATTACGCCATAGGCACTACTTGTTCGTAGCGCACAGCATTCTCGCCCGGTCAGCAGGAGATGCGGAATCTAGTCCCGCCTGGTGCTAGAGCCTTGATCGCAACAATACATTCGCATGGCCACCCACAGTCAAGCCAGTAAACGGGACAGCAGATCTCGTTCTGAAGTTTCATTTTGCAGTTTTGATTCCTATATTCGTAATCAGCGTTCCTATTCCGAGTTCCCACTAATGACGCTGGTCTCCACTTGGAGTTACAATGGGTGCTGGAGACCCTTCCCTGGTAAGGTGGGCGGTTACGTAAATGTAACGAAATTTTCAGGCTCCGGATGAGATGAAAACGCTTAAACGTCAGCCCTGATAAAGGCTGTTTTCATCACAAAACAAACATGCTAAGGCGTGGCACCGTCGAGGAGATTTGATTACGGCCAAGAATCCCATGTCCAATGGAAGCAAGAATGCTTTGTAGCATTCTTGCACCTTCTACCGAGCTCAGCTACTTTTGACCTACTTTGTTTGATAGCCAACGTGCCTTAGTAACAGAGTCTGGTGCTCATTCATGGCATGTCTAAGGACCCAACAATATTTTATCCTCACCAAAGGGGTGAATGTTTTGGTGGTTCTTGCCGCTCGAAGAAAATATTGCGCGTCTCTCTCGAGAGGGCAGTCTTTTTAGTTGGGGACAAGCATTGGCATTATTGCGTCCCTTCTGAGATGCACTCTGCTTTTACGAGATATCGTGGAGGCAATCTTCATGCGTGATTAGACGATCATTCCCAAAAGTAAGCAAGACCATGTGTCAAACCAATGAAAACAACGAACAATGTCAGACACTGACACCATATCACCAAGCAGTTTTCATTAAACGAGACAAAATATAATTATTGGTTACTTGCCCGAGTAAACAAGATTCGTGGTCCGCTACCTGGCTTTATTACTGTTCCGACTGCGTCTTTCTAGCTTTTTTTCGCTGTTCTCTAGCTTTTTTTCTAGCTTTTACTGCTGTTCTAGCTTCTCTTCCTAATATTCTATTTTTCTTTTCTTTCACATAGCATGTTGCCTTCATTTTCTTAATTGAATTTCTACATTTGCATACCGTTGCGTTGTTTTGTAAACATGCTCTGGCATGTAATAAATTTGAATTTGGAGGAAAAAATGCAATGCAATCAAGGCACACGACGCGAAGGTGCACAGCATTAGGAGATGGTGACACGCCAGCCAATCAGGCCTCATCGAGTGGGCGTTCCATTCAGAGAGGGTGTGTACGGTCTGTGCCTTGAGCCTGGCGTGGGTATGATCAGTGCTGCGCTTGGTTACGATTAGATGGCGCGTTCCCGCCTCCCACTGCAGTGCGCCTTCGCGACATGTTCCTAATCGAAGTTACTCAAACATGAGAACAAGGCAAGCTCTTATCTGAACAACTCGTGGAGGACACTATGTGACTATGTGACCTATACAATAGTTTCCCGTGGACAAGCAAAAAATTAGCCAGCTGTGTTACTGCTCAATAAATTCCAAGTTATCCCATCTTGAAACCAAGACATTGTCGTTGTTCACTTCTCTGTCAACGCTTTTAGGTGTAAGTTTAATTGACGTTTCGATCCTATCACGGTTTTCAGAGGCACTGAACCAATGTACCGATCAGGCCGTAAATAAAAATTTCAGAGCAAACCCCCGCTGCAAAAGAACAATCAAGACGTATACAAAAATGAGCTAGCGTTCCATCCTTCCCAGAGAACTCTGGCACCAATTGACCTACCCCGGAGGGATAGAAATTCTGGTAAACCTGGACGGGACCGAAATCATGAACGGATTCGTGCACGCGTGAAACCTGTAGTCTCCGACTGCTCTACAGTGCCCAATACCTGTCAAAAATTCTACAAATCAAGAAAAATCAGCTGAAGACCGACCCGATAACTCGCTTCTCGGAATAGGCCATCTCACGGTTAGCGAAGAGGCGCTTAGATACACTAGCGTGGCCTGG
>CANDYH010000553.1:0-18752 GCA_947396885.1 Heligmosomoides polygyrus polygyrus | reverse complement strand
AACCAGATGTGTGTCGGCCACTAGGACGCTGAACCATCAGTGCCTAGTGTGTACCCACCTCATAATTGGCAAATATCGTTTCGTGTTCATTTCTGTGGACCCGCACTAGTTCCACTAGATTCCTAGCAACCGAGTAAGTGCGAACTCACTGTTAGAAAAAATTTTGTCTCACGCGAGAATCAGACTTTTTGAAAAATAATGGGTTTTTGGGTGTTTCAAAGTATGTATCCACTTACAAAAAGCTATTTTTTATTAAATTGAAAAGGTGATCGGACCACCATAACTTCTTATAACTTCATACATCCTATTATGCATGCCGTTGACAAGGTTCTGGATGATTTCATCTTCGATAGTGTCCCAAGCAGGCAAGATCGCTGCCACGTCATTGAACTGTCCGTTAGGCCTATGTTATGTCATACTTCGGCGAAGCTGTTGTCGGCGACGTTGGCGACAGTGTTACACGGGTTGCTACGTAGTGCTTAGCATACTTGTGATTTTCCAAAATTTTTCGAATGAACGAATAATCGAATAACCCCATTTTTCGAAAATTCGAATGAACGAGTAATCGAATAGCCCCAATTTTTCAGTTATTCGAATTTCCGAATAATCGAATAACCCCATTTTTCGTTTATTCGAATTTCCGAATAATCGAATAACCCAATTTTTCGCTTATTCGAATTTCCGAATAATCGAATAACCCAATTTTTCAGTTATACGAACGAACGAATAATCGAATATTCGAATAAATCGAATAATCGAATAAACTGCACACATAATAAGGACGCTGAGATTTTTCGTTTAACTAAGACGTCGGTCCAACGTGGGTCGAGGTTCAACAGATAGGCCGAAAACGTCATCCAACGTTGGTTGGATTCAGCTGACGTGCCGAAGACGTCGTCCAACGTGCTTGGCAATTTGGAAGAGTAAGCGAGACCCGTAAAAGAGGAACCACTAACCGCGGAACGCCTTCAGCTTCCCCTATGGTGGAACTTCGGACAGATACCTACGTCTTGTGAAAGAGGTCGAAACGCTGATTACAAATATTTAGACCAAATTTGCCAAATGGATATCATAAGCAAGTTCTAGTTGGCCAAAGTCTGTGGACTGTGCAGCGCGCGTTGATGCAGCGTGGACGCAGTGTTGCGTAATCAGCATTGTCGTTAGCGGCTTGGCCAGTGGCCAACTTAGGCGGAGGCGCGGTAGAAGTGTTCTCGCTTCGCAGAGAGTGATCTTGGGTTCGATTCGACACCAGTGTTATTGCGTTTTGCGATTTATCGTTAGTGAGACCTTTTATCGCGATTTCCAACACATTTTTGAACAAAAGCATGCCAACAAATGTCATTTACGTTCGTCGAGCTCCTTGTAAGTGGAAAGGTGCCGGTTAAGCAAGCCAAAAACTGTATTCATTCGACGCGTGAGAAAATCACGCGTGTCGTGAAGGGGTTAACCTGCCATAAGAAACCGAATATTCAGAAACCGATGTCTGATTCGTGATGAGCAACCCAATCCGTATCGAAGTATGAATAACTATTTTTTCGACCTCGGTAGTACAGTGCATGGGCCCTTTTTGATTTTACAACAGCCAAGTTGTTTTAGGATGAAGAGGTGTTGTAGACAAATTATATTCTTTACACGAATGGAATCAAAAATGTACTAACCAACTGGTAAGTATAGCTAACGATACAACAGCCTTCAGCAGTGATGGAGGAATGCAAAAAACTTGTGCTTTACAGCGAGTGAAAGGTTTTCATCGAGAGGTCAATATCGATCGATATTGTTGATTGTAGCTTGAAAGTGACGTTTCTTTGTTTGTATGTCGATGACAGTTAAGCAGTCCGTCCCTGACGTAGCGGCCCGTGTGGAAAAAAATTTCTGTTCAACTTAGCACTATTAGATTGGTGCCAATGGAGTGCAGGTTTTCTATCTTATTGGTTTCAACACAATTTTTCAATAAAGTAAGACTTTTCATAAGGTATTATACATTGTTGGAAAACTCATTATATGCGATTTCTATGTATGTATATGGAAATTAGGTTTAAATCGCGTATTAAAAAATAATTTGGTTTTTATTTTCCGATGCCTAAACGCGATTTTCGTCAGATTTACTTCTGCGAGTTGAAACTGGGCCGGACTTCCGCTCAGACTGCTCAAAATATAAACGAAGTATGGGGCCAGAGAACCATCAAGGAATGCACAGTACGAGATGGTTCCAAAAGTTTCGTGCCGGCAACACCAGCCTCGAAGACGAACCACATGGCAGCCGTTGATAATGATCCACAGAAGGCGCCAGTCGAAGCTGATCCGCGCAAACCACGCGAGATATTGCCGAGGATCTCGACGTCGATCACACTACAGTTGTTCGCCATTTGAAGCAAACTGGGAAGACCAAGAAACTAAATTGACCGAAGTCAGAAAAATCGTCGTCTTGAGATATCGTCGGCCCATCTTTTGCCGAATGCCAACGATCCGTTTCTCGAACGGATTGTGACTTCCGATGAGAAATGAATACTTTATGATAACAGGTGCGTTCGCCTAGTGGCTGAACCAAAAAGAAGTTCCCCGACATCAGCCAAAGCCGGAAAATTTGACGAATATCGCGTTTGGACATCTAAAAATAAAAACCTAATTATTCTTTAAACAACCGACTTAAATCAAATTCCACATATTAGGTTGTGCGGAAAGTTCTCAGCGTTTTGTGTTACTACTGTTTGTTTTTGTTACTGTTTGTTCTTCATCGTCTATTACTAAGTAAAATTCAACTTGCATTGCGCATTAATGCTACTTTCTGTTTTTTCGCTCTATCTGGCTAAATAAATCTCAACGTTTTTTTTACAATTTTGTTCTTGAAGGACTTTTTGAAGGTTGTCGAAGGAGTAATTCCGAAAGATATTTTATTTTAACTTCAAATTGGGACAATCCGTAGCCGAGACAGCCCGACAAATTAACCAAGTGTGGGGGCCTAATAGTGATGGAGAAAGCACTGTGTGCCAGTGGTTCAGTAAATTTCGGACCGGAGACTTCAGCCTCGAAGGTGCTTTGAAACGCCTTGGGAAGGTGAAAAAGCTCGAAAAGTGGGTGCCCCACGAGTTGAATGATCGGCAAAAATTGTCACGTTTTGAGGTTTGTTCTTCTCTACTTTTACGCCTCAAAACTGACCCGTTTAGGGATCTAATCATCACTTGTGATGAAAAGTGGATTCTGTATGATAACACGAAACGTTCCGGACAGTGGTTGGACGCCGACGAACCCCCTAGGCATTTCACAAAGGCGATCCTCCTCCAAAAAAAGAGAACGGCCACTGTGTGGTGGTCGGCGGCTGCTGTGATCCATTACAACTTTTTAGCGCCTGGCCAAACGATCACAGCAAGGTCCTACTGTAACGAAATCGTCGAAATGCACCGATAATTGCGTCAACATCAGCCAGCATTGGCCAACAGAAGAAGCCCGATTCTTTTGTACGATAACGCCACACGTTTCACAAATCACTGTTCAAAAATGGAACGAATTAAGGGTTGAAGTTCTGCCTCACACACCGTATTCTCCAGACCTCTCGCCAACCGACTACCACCTTTTCAAACACTTTCAGATCTTTCATGCTGGTAAAACCTTCATCAATCAAGACCAAGCCAAAACACCTTTCGTGGAGTTTGTCGAATCTCGACCACATAATTTTTTCGCTGATGGAATAAGTCGGTTGTTGGCCCGTTGGTAACAGTGTGCTGATTCGTGGGCTGCCCGGAGCACGACAGAGCCTGACTAGCTCGTGTGTATACAGCACAGGAGTAATAAAAGCCTCATTCCCCTAATCCCTAAAGAGATCTCATTTCTGCAGCGATGGAAAGGACAAATAAAAAGGCTGCTAAAATCTCAGCGCCTACCAGGCTGTGCAAATTGAGAAGGACTAGAATGACGATCTGAACTTACAACGTCCGCACGCTCGCATGGAAGTATCCGTCCAAGACATGATGATCCAAACCAGGAAGATCAAGGCGACGTCATGGTGATTGACATGGATGAGAAGACACCATCCCCTACACGCCCGACTACTACTCCGGAGAACTGTTCCTCGGAACATGCAACAGCAGGGGAGTGGGCGGCGTTGGTGTCCTCCTCAACTCGCACGTGGCCATGAACATCGATTCATACGATTCTCTGACAAGCCGAATCGGATGTCTGCGACTGATGCGATGTGGTTCCGTCCCAACATTGACCGTGTTCGTCGCGTATGCCTCAACATCCGACTACGATGACGAAGACGTCGAAGCCTTTTACGTGGAGGTGGAAAAGCTATATAAGAGAGATCACAAAATGATCGTCGGCTCCTACAATGCCAAGATCAGGCCACGAAAGTCACCGGAAGAACTTCACAGCGGAACCTACAGTTTGGAATGGAGAGCAAGGTGGAAGATTGTCCCAGTTCATCATGTCGAATAAGACCACCCATGGAACCTCACCATTCCAGAAGCCTCCCGTCCTACGATGGACCTGAGAATCCCTCGGTGGCCAGTTCCACACCGAAATCGACCACATCATCTTTGACCGCAAGTATTGCCTGACCGACGTTTCTGTTGTCCCCAAGTTCTACACGGGATCGGACCACCACCTCCTTCGCGCGGGGTTCCGCTTTTCGCATCAAGGACAGAAGGCCGCAAAGTTCAAGAAGAGGAGTCCCAGAAAAACCACCAACTGGGACATGTACACCTTTCTTGCCGGTCTTTGAGAAGATACATGGACAACATCGACGACGAATACGACTGCTTCGTGCACCATCTCCGCGATAGTGCTAAGGGAGCCGAGAGAGAAAACCACCAAGAGATGTCTGTTTCCGGAAGCCCTCGTGCTGATAGGCCAGCGTGGAGCAGCATGGGCGTCACGCAACTACCAACTGACGTCCGAGCTTGCGAAGCTATGCAGAGCGACGATAAAGGAAGATCTTAAGGAGAGAAGGACGGAAGTATTGGCTGAAGCTGCAGAGGCAGGTTTGAGCATCCGCAATGCCCGCCGGAACTTCGCCAACTTCAAGACAAAGATGACCGCTCCTCGACGTCCTGACGGAACTCTCACCTTTTCCGGAAGGGCCATGGAGAAGGTCATCCACGACTTCTACTCCGATCTGTTGGATAGCCACGTCCACCTCCCCCATACCATCTTCCGCAGGATGGATACGTCGTCCCCTCTGTTCTCCCTTCCGAGATCCGACACGCCATCTCGTCGGTGAAGAAACATACAGCACCCGGTCCCGACAGGATCAGACCCGAACACCTGAAGAACCTCCCGTCAACACCCTGGCGCGTCTCTTCACACGCTACCTGTCGGAGTGCAAAGTTCCATCTCAGTGGAAGACCAGCAGGGCCGTCTTCCTGTACAAGAAGGGAGACGTGCACGACAATAGCAACCATCGCCCGATCTGCCTGCTGTCCGTAGTCTACAAGCTGTTCACTCGAGTCATCCTGAATAGTATCAGCAGAACGCTGGACGAAGGACAGCCATGTGAACAAGCAGGATTTCGGAAAGGATTCAACACCATCGACCACATACACAATTACGAAACTCATCGAAGTGTCGCGAGGGTACAAGCTGCCGCTGTGCCCTACGTTCATCGAGCTGAAGAAGGCATTCGATTCCGTCGAAACTGAAGCGATCTTCGAAGCCCTACTCTCTTCCTGCTCAGTACATTAGAGTCCTTCGAGAATTGTACAGTTGATTTACGAACAATACTTCAGCATTCTACAACGACATCGTCGTCGAAGTGATGAGAGGGGTTCGGCAAGGGCATACCATTTCCCCGAAGCTCTTCTGCGTCACCCTCGAAAACGTCATGCGCGAGCTAGAATGGAAATACAGTCTCCTCTCGTTATAACGCGTTTGAAGGGACCGGAGGAAATCCGCGTTATAACGGGAGTCTCGTCCTAACCAGAGTTGATATTTTTAGACCATTTTACGCACAGATTTATCTAAAATCACATATAATGACTAAATATGGCTGTGGTGATAAAAAACGTGGACATGAAAAGAGTGTGAAGGCAAAGAACAACTTTAAATTATTGATGAAGCCCTCTCCTCACCACTAGAGATAAAATGTGTTATATGCAAAAGTACGCAAAACGAGTGTGAGGATTAACGAGTACCAAGGGTAGTTAGACGTGATCAACAGCACAATTGTGCAACCCAATTTTGCAAGGTCTTTTGTTGCGATCAAAACTATCGCGCCAGCCGGGAATCGAACCAGCACTCCCACTCTGCGGGAAAGATTCAAGCCCACTACGCTATCAGCGCTGTTAAATCACACCACATCCGAGGCATCCTTGCTGCATATGGTTTATCAGCACTATCCTACAATTTCGGAATGTTGAGTGCGATCAAACAGCGCTGCGGCCGTAATCCTGGCCAAAAAGCAGAGGATGCAGGCACAAGTTCCACATGGTGCAAAAGTTCTTGTTGCAGCAAAGCAACCTGGAGCAGTATGCAGCATCCATACTAGCAGCTTCAGCCTTGAATATAGGGCATTGTTTTGAATAATCAGAGTTTGTTTCCACATCCTCTCTCGTTCCCGATAGAGAAAATCTCCCAATGTTTGGAATCTTCTAACGACCACCACGAGCCTTCCACTGTGCTCGACATATTTCTGACTATGAACACTTTGATTACCACGCATGTGAGGAAAACATTGATGTGCATCTAATACGTTGCCACCCGGGTGCTGGTAGTGACTATGAACGAAGCAATCGAAGGGTAGGTCTGATTACAGACGCGGTCAACATCTTGCTGATCTTAATTTTCTTGTGGGACCGGAACTGAGTCGTGGTCGCGTTATAACGGGAGCCATTTTGAACGGAGGGTTTTCTTCAGATCCTCGCTATAACGGGAATAGCGTTATATCGGACGCGTTCTAAGCGGAGTTGATTTGTATTGGCGTAAAGGTAAGCTGGCCAGGGCCAGAGAAAATCTGCGTTATTTCGAGAGCTGCGTCTTATCCGGAGGCGTTATAACGGGAGGGGACTGTATATGAGAGCAAAATTTCGACGGCCGCCAGTGCACCACTTTCGCTTCGCTAACGATATCGTGCTCATAACACAGAGCATTAACCAGGCGAGTTGAATGCTTTTCGATCGGATCTATATGTGTGAACGTTGGACTACAGCTGAAACGAAGACGATGTTCATGAGGAACGTACAATGCCCCATTCTCGCTCAACGGAACGAACATCTCGAAATGCTCCAGCTACGAGTGTCTAGGCCGAGAAATCAACATGGCCCACGAACTAGCACCAAATCTGGGCAAGAACTCAAGAAGAAGAAGAAGAAGAATCTCCGGCTCCGCGCCCACCTATTCGACTCCACTGTTCTTTCTGCCTTAACAAACGCCTAAGAGACCTGTGCTATACAAAAGGACGAACACGCGATCAAGGTCGCGAAGTGTGGAAACCAGACGACAATGCTCAGGGTGACAAGATTTACACAAGCGAGGCAAAGGCGTCCGAAGATCCAAGCTTCGTCGACATTCGAAGATCAGAGACGCTGTCGCATGGGCAAGCCGTCGAAAATGAAGTGGGCCGGCCACGAAATGCGCTTTGCAGACACTCGCTTGATGAAAACCGTCACCGACTGCATTCCGCGGAATGTCAAGAAAACAGCAGGAAGACCACCAACGTGTTGGTCGGACTTCATATTAAAAGCCTTGAACGATCGATATGACGCTCTTTGAGTCCCTCGAGCGAGGAGGATCGATTGGGGCTGACGCCCGCTCAAACAACTCGACGATTACGGAACGGCAGGTGTTACAGGTTGCAGGTGCAAGGTTAACCCTTGAGTGGCCACAGTAAATAAGAGTGTTCTTAACACGTTTACGACCAAAGCGATTTTCGCGCGTCTGTGCGTGGGACCAAGTCCCTCACGACACGACATTCCGTGACCTAAGCGTCACCCTAAGGGTTATTTGGGATGCTGAACAGGAATCCTATATTCGTTTCACCGAATACTGCCGAAGACCAACCATATCGACAACTACGTTCCAATTGGGACGCATTTTTCAGTCGCGTTGGACAATGCGACCCAATTTGGGACGCACCTCTAAGTAAATTATTTTGAAATAACCGATTTGGCTCAAGCTTCGCTTAGGGGATTTTTTGGGATGGTGAACACGAATACGACGCCCGTTTCACCGAATACGGTCGGAGACCCGCCCCATCGGCAACTAGGGCGGTCGGGTCAGAATCACCGACTTGACTCCAACTTCGCCTAGTGTGGCTGCTTAGGGTGTTAATTACAAGTAAGAGGTCTGTCTCCACTTCGTTTATCATTTTGTTCTCATATGGGGGCAATCTATCAGATCAAATGTCAGGCTTGTACCGCCACATACATTGGGGAAACTGGAAGAAGGCTAGCTGTTCGAGTTAAAGAGCATCTGGCTGGCAAAGATCGTATTAATTTAAGAACACCTCTAGGAAGGCATAGGGCGGTTGACCACGACGGTAACGATTTTGGCATTAGATGCACGATTCTGGCCGTAGAGGCAGAAATTTCGGCACGCAAAGCGTTGGAGGCGTTCTGGATCTTCGCAAGGAATCCTAGTATAAACGACCGCCATGAACGTCCGTCAATCACACATGACTTTCTGCCATTTGTGCCTAGATGTGAGCTGTAGAATAGAGGACGACGTGCAGGGTCGTTATCATTTCATAGTGGTATACGACCGCTGCAGTAAGTCTCATTCCTCGCTAACCTTACTAACGCAGAGTGGCATCGGCACTCTTGGTGGATCGAATCGTGAGTGCATCCTTCTCTTCGAAGTACTTTGGTGGGGCCCTCTTTGCTCTCGGAAATGCTGGAGGGCTACGGGGTAGAGTGCAACTTCAATCTTGCACTACGTTGAGGCCTCTGAAGACGACGATCTCGTCGAAACGTTGGGCCACGCATAAATAAAGAAGATTCACCATAATAACCTCGTTTTGGCACAATACTAACACTTGAAGAATTATTAACATGCGTTTTTTTTCGCATGCCCTGCATGTGATAACCCTAGTTATCGATATGGGAGGTCTACGGCCGTATTCGGTGAAGCGGGCGTCGGATTCGTATTCAGCATCCAAAAAAAACCCTAGGTGAAGTTTGAGCCAAATCGGTGGTTTCGAATATTACTAGAGGTGCGTCCCAAATTGGGACGCATTTTCCGACGCGACTGAAAAAGTGCGTCCCAATTTGGGACGCCTTGTCGTCAACGTTTTAAGCATTCGATTATCCGAATATTCTACTATTCGGAATTCGTTTTTTGAAAATCGAATGACATTCGGTTATTCGAAATTCGACGTTTGAAAACTCCAATATTATTCAATCATTCGAAATTCGAATTTTTCCCAAGCACAAAGGTATAATGTGTCTGGCATCTTCTTCCTCTCATAAAAAGCAGAAGGCTAGACTCCAGTAGACTCCAACACCCCAGACTGTCGATGCGGCACGACGACAAACTAATGTAAGGGAAGAAGGAGGAATCAGTGCGGTGAGTTCCCTTTTACCATGAGAGTAACCCCCTGTTTTGCCCTTCTCCCTGCTGCTAGGTTCTTTCGAAACATCGCTGCCCTTGCCCTTCTCTGTTTCAGGCACGGGCTTGCGAAGGGCGGACCTATATAAGCGAAGACAAAAGACTCTCGAGGACGACCCGCCGCACGGTTGGGGGACGCACGGCTGCACCCGGGGACTCGGCCAGTCTCTTCACGGCTGTTTCTGCTCCTTCCATCAACCACGCCGGCATTCATCCCCACTCCTGTGCCCAGTGGTCTCCTGTTATACGCTGTCTACATGTTTTCTGTTGTGCCGTGTTATGTTCCGGCCCGTCGTTCCGTGCTTGTTTTGAGAATATCGCAGATAAATATGCGAACTCAACTGATTTTGGGTCATGACCAGAGGCTGTGGGACCAAAATTATTACTCTAAGCTTCAGGTCTCCGCTGCTGCAGAAGTCGACCTACGTCATTAAGGACTCGCCTCCGATTTTGCGACGACGGGGCTTCTCGCAGGTCTCTCCAGTCATGTCGACATCCACCGGGACCATTCAGAAAAAATTTTTCCTGTTGGTAAAGGCGAAAATTTTAACCGGCTCCTGTATCTCTCTCGACTGCAACACGATGGAGAACATGTGGGACTTTTGGTTCAACGAGCCTACGCGAATAACCAACAGTTCAATACGTGGCAGCGATCTTGCCTGCTTGGGACACTATCGAAGATGAAATCATCCAGAACCTTGTCAACGGCATGCATAATAGGATGTATGATGTTACAAGAAGTTATGGTTGGCCGATCGACTTTCCAATTTAATAAAAAATTGCTTTTTGTAAGTGGATACATACTTTGAAACACCCAAACACCCATTATTTTTCAAAAAGTCTGATTCTCGCGTGAGACGAAAAAAATCTGAAATAAGTGCCTACCTATTTTCGACTGCTAGAAATCTAGTGGAACTAGTGCGGGTCTGCAGCAATAAACACGAAACGAGATATGGGCAAACTATGAGATGGATACACACTTCTGGAAGGCGGTGATGGTTCAGCGTCCTAGCGGCCGACACACATTTGATTGGCTGCTTCGCCCCCAAGCGCTGAGAATAGAGCACTCCGACCGTCTTTTTTTTTCTTCCTTATGCCTTCTTAGTTTCACTGCAATGTAACTGCTTTTACTAGATAAAATAGTGTAGCGGTATACGACGGGGCAGAAGCACTTCTAAACTGCTCCTATGAAGAGTGTCCACCATCTATCGCATGTACGCGATAATTCTCCGAAGTACCCGTTCTCTAAGCGTCGAGAAACAGATCGTGAGAGTCCTAGTCCGAATTGCTGCAGAAACACAACTAAAATTAATCGGTAATGTTCGATATCGTTTACTGTCCGACGGCAGCAAAACTCCTCCGATTCCTGTAGTCGTTCTCCCTACCGCATTGGGCGCACATTGTACGACGTCAGTGTCACGCATTCTGATTCCGAGCGCTTGTTACATAACGTCTGTGACACACTTGTTGAGTCCGAGCGCATGTGTCATGATGTTACCACGATGTCTATGACACCTCTTCCGCATCCCGACACGCGGCATGAATTCTGTGACGTTGGACGAGACTGAGAGAAAAATGGTCCTCCTTACGCCCCCCCCCCCTTAATGGTCCCCATTAACTGGCTCCACCTCACACGTTGTCATTTACTGGTGTGCCTTATTCTTCTGAATTCCGACGCCCATTGGAGACGTCTGCGGCACGTCTTTTGAACTCCGACGCATGTTGGACGAACGACGTCTGCGGCACGTCTTCTGAATGCCTACACACGTTGGAAAAAGCCTGCACCTCGTCTTCTGATCTCTTCGCACGTTGGACGACTTCGGTATGTCCTCCAAATCCCGACGCTCGGCGCATGATTCCCATCCATACTCTGAAGTGTTGCCCGCTCAATGTATCGTAAACTTGTGTGATCACCGCCAACCTTATAAGTTCGCCAGCAATCACCCATAGTAAAGCTTAAAGAAAGCCCGGCTGGCAGATGTCGTCCTGTCTACGGCGTCGCTTGGCGGCATATTGTACTTTCGGAACTCCAGAGGTGGAAGAGAGGTCGAAAAAAGTTTCTCCCAAACTTAGCCCCGGGGGTAGGGGTTATTTGGGGTGCTGATCACGAATCTGACGTCCGTTTTAGTTTTACGCTGAACTACGATAGGTTACGGTAGGTACGCGTGATTAAGGCTGTCGAGGTCACAATCACCGATTTCGCCCAGACTTCGCCGAGGGGGAGAGGGGGGAGGGTGTTTGGGGTGCTGATCACGACTCTGACATCCGTTGTTCCTTTTACGCTGAAGTACGGTAGGTTAGATTAGGTACGGGTGACTAAGGCTGTCGAGGTCATAATCACCGATTTCGCACAAACTCCGCCTAGGGGGGTTATTTGGGGTGCTGATCAGGAATCCGACATCAGTTTTTAGTTATACGCTGGAGTACGATAGGTTACGGCAGGTACCGGTAACCACCGATTTCACCCAAACCTCGGATGCAGGGTTCATCGATGGCGCTACGGTAGTGTCACAGGATGCAAATGGTTCCGTAGCGATCGCCTGAAAGAGTGCGCAACGTTCCGTGAAACTACTAGATAGGCGACGTTTTAATAAAGGGCAACAATATAGGCATTATGGCTCTCCAGGCACTGTACCACAACCGCCGCCAAGAAGAACTGCGCGACTTCCAGCTGAAGGACGCCTTTGAGAATCTGAACATGGACGCAGCCGATTTCCAGGAATGGCTTAAAAGGATGGGATTGCTGACAACACCTTTATGCCCCAATTGTAACGACTCCATGCAGATATACCAACCTGTGGGTAAATGGTAATGTTACAAAAGATCATGTCCACTCGGCTCTGGTCGGCATATAGTCCTTTCTGTAATTATCAAAAAGGGTTCATTTTTTGACCGAACCCACCTCTCAGAGACAGAGGTCTTCGCGCTGTCGTATGTCTGGTATATCAACTAGGCTCGGTGGCCTGTAAGGAGTACGAACTTGAGATCAGCAAGAAAAGCATCGTCCAGTGGGAACAATACTTCCGCGATGTTTTCTGCGAGTATTTCCGAAAAAATACCCCGGTTCTTGGACGGTTCGGGGTCACGGCCCAACTGAATGAAGCTTGTCTGACCAAGAGGAAGTACAATAGAGGGCGCTGGGTGCGTCGGCACCAGTGGCTGTTCGGAATATACGAACGGGGAAGCGTTCCTGAAGTTGGTGCGCAGGCGGGACGCGAACACGCCCCTCAGCATAACTCATCGCCTTATAAGATCCGGCACAACGATCATCAGTGACTGCTGGCGTGCTTATAGCCGTATAGCCGGACTGCCACAAGGATACCAGCACCTGACTGGGAATCATCGTTCAAACTTCGTCAATCCGAATACAGGTGCACACACGCCGAATCGAGTGTCACTGGCAGAAGATCAAGGCTCTGGCTAAACGAAAGTACGGCATAAACAACCGCCGTTACTCAGTGTTCCACCGCTCCCAAAATTTGGATGCAATTATCTCAGAAAATGAGATAGCATCGTGAGCTTGCTTGATTGTTTATGTCAATGTAGGATCGTACAGCTGATCACTGTACGATCCTACATTGATACAAACAATCTCATAGGGAGTCTACTCCTGGTATTGATATTTCAAGATTCCTTAAAGAAAATCTATAGGTATGAGAGGTAGGTAATTCAGATCAGATGGACTAGATTTCGCCAGTGGACGCTCGTTTATTATCGCTTCAATTCGCAAAACAACAGTCGCCATTTGTTCAAAGAATAGTCTCTTTCATCCAATTGTTTTTTGGAAGCATCTTTTTACACAGCCAACCATCTTTTCCAAAACACCTCCCATCCCTGGGAAGGATGGTGGGTTGAAGACCATTATGCCTTGTGTGGCACTACAGTTCATTATGGAGTTTCCATTCTCATGGTCTTCATGGAACAAATTTTCAATAATTCTTTTCCTAGTTTGAAATTTGTTCCGCAGTCCGTCCTCATAAGGTTTGGTACACCTCTGTGAGACACGAGGCAAATGAAGATGTTAAGGAATGCATATGTGGACAGATTCCACCGCTTTGAGATGGACTGCTCTTGTAGTCAAACAAGTGTCTAAGAAAACGTACATTTTGTCCTTCTTACTGGAGTCGAATGGACCCATATAGTCACATCCGACATTAGCAAATGGTTTGGTAATCAGTACTCTATCCTTTGGTAAAGGTGGCATTTCTGCTGCTCCGTACGGTAGCCCATGACGTCTCCTACAGGCCGTACATTGCCGGAAGTACTTTTTCGTGACCCTAGATGGCTGTGGTATCCAGAATCGCTGTCTGGCCAGAGCTAAGAGTTGTTCATTCCCACAGTGTGCGTTTTGGCGATGAATGTCAATTACACTCAACCTGGCAAGATCACCGTCATTGGAAATATAAATTGGCATTTCTGCATCATCCGGCACCTTCGCATATTGAATGCGAGATCGATATCTGGTTATACCCGCCTCATCCCTAAGAACCTTCTGGTTGGGGAATTTCCGTTGAAGCCTTTTTATGTCCACAACTTTGTGGCTTTGATGATCTGCTCAGAAAATGCGTAATCTGATGCGGATATATGATCATCCATACGACGGAGCGAGGTATACATATAGTAAATGCCTACGGCGTCTGGCCCACTTGTGCAAGCTTCCACAACGCCTTGTTGAATATATTCCTCTAATATTTTGCAGTACAATACCGGCCTTAACTTTTGGTCATTGGGCGGAAAAAGCGAAAAAAACCGCCTTTTCCGCCGCTTTTCTGTAGCGCTCTTCAAATTGAGCGCATTGTAGATTGGAACACATATTCGTGCTCAGCACCTCTCTTTCCGATGAGCTGAAAAGCGCATAGCGAGCGCCTGAAATGTAGTTCAGTGACGTAATTTCTGCCCGGCGCGGTTGACCCCTGTGCTCGCGGGAGATAATTACACCCACAGCTCCCAAGTGGCTAATGAAGGAAGAGATTCGGCCTTTTAAAGCCTAGTTTCTACATTATATACAAATATTATATACAAACACATAGTTCTCTACATTCCCTAGTATTCCACGATCACAATGATCTACTTTGAATGACTCTCTGATATCGATCATTGAAGATGCCAACGGAGCTTCGCAGGATCCTCAGCCACCGATCAAGCTCAACGAAGTGATTGCCAAGCTGAACAGCGCCAAGAACATTCCGAGGTGCCTCAAGGACGTCATCAAGGAAATGGCAAGCCGGATCGAAAGAGTTCTAGAAGAGAACATCAAGCTGCGTGAAGAAAACGCTAGTGTTCATCGTGAGAATTGTGCACTACGCGATAAGGTAGTCCTCCTTGAGACTCAGTTAAAAGAAGCTAGGCAGGCTGTTGACACTTCGTCTATTGATCGAAACCATGCATCTGTCGTCCATGAGTCTAACGACTTCCACGAATGTGAGCGTTTGCGGTCAGTAGTTATTAGTGGAGTTGTAGAGTCAACTTCTAGTAATGTGAGAGAGCGCCTTGAACATGATTCCGATTCTGTTAAGAGCATCTTGTCATTTCTAGAGATTGAGGCAATTCCTGTATCGACTTATCGCCTTGGTAGGCCCATCGATGGCGGCAATCGTTTGTTAAAGGTTGTTCTACCATCCTCGTTGTTTCAAAGATTGGCAGTTAGAAGAGGTCATCGCCTTCGGAACTTTTCAGTTGAAGGAGTATTCCTAAGGGAATCACTTACTTTGGCTGAGAGAAATCGAAGGCGAGAATTGCGAACCCTGGTAGCATGGGCATCCCTAATGCAGAATCAAGGCTCTACTCTCAAATCGTTAGTAGGAGCTTACCTGCTGAGAGTGATGCTCATGTAGCAGCGTAGTCACATATCGGAAATGGTTGTTTAAATTAAATGTTCTCCCTAGATTGGACAAAATGTTTTTGAAATGCTTTTACTCTAATGTTAGGTCGGTTTCCAAAAATGCCAAATATGTCGAGTACATTTTAGGCACAAATTTTGATATCTACATTTTCTCTGAGACATGGCTCAAACAAAGGCAATCTATTTCTTTGTTACTTGGGGGCATTAGCTCTGAGTACGTCATAGTGCGATGTGACCGATTAATGAGAGAAGGTGGTGGAGTAGCGATTCTACTGAGAAATGGTCTCACTTTTGATAAGATTTTCTCTGAAAGTGTGCAAGATGGATACGAAATTTTAGCAATAGATGTTTTTGGGATTTCTGGCATTTTGAGGATTATAGCAGTCTATCGCTCACCTTCTTGCACGCTATTCCTCACGGAACAATTAGTTAAGGCGCTGAGTGATCTTTCTGCTTGTGATAGACGGGTCCTCATAGCAGGCGACTTTAATATGCCAGAATTACGCTGGAATACCAACAGCGTCACTAGATCGGCACACCTAACCTTTGTGGATTTTGTCAGATGTCATGACTTCACGCAACACGTCAAAACTCCGACAAGAGGAAAAAAACATTTTGGATCTCATTTTCACTAATAGTGATGAGCTTGTAAGAGACTTGACCATTTTGCCACCTGTGGGCAATAGTGATCATTCAAGTGTTTCGTTTAAAATCTTTATGAGCACGGAGAAATCTCCCATAGTTTTCAAAAGACTTTTTTCCAAAGGGGATTATACACTTATATATGAATATTTGGCCTCAGTAATGTGGATAGAATCTTTTGAAAGAGCACCGACAGCAGACAGCAAGTTCGAAATGTTTCTAGATATCCTATATCACGCTATTGAGTTATTCATTCAATGGGGCAAAGTGGTGGCCACACGAGCTACCTTGCCTGATTACTTACAAAGAATGCTGGATCATCGGTCCTGCCTATTCAATACTGCGTATAGAAGTAATCTATCATCGGACTGGGAAGCGTTTTAAAAGTTTTCAGAGATTTTTACTAAAAAGCTGAACAAGTATAACAGTTATATTGAAAAGAAAGTGGTCGAATCCGGCCAAAGACAAAGTTTCTATCACTTATTGAACAGTAGACTGAAAAAATGTACATACGTAGGAGCTTTAAAGAGAGGAGATCAAAGAGCAGTTAGTGATTTTGATAAGGCCAACTTACTAGCTGATGAATTTCAGTCGGTACATTCCACAGATGACGGAAACCTGCCCACTTTCGCCACGGATGTCAAAAATCCCATGTTATCAACTCCTTGGTTTCAAGAAGAAAATATTTCTAACTTAATTTATCATTGGAAAACATCTTATTCCATTACGCCTGATTATGTACCCTTCTTATTTCTTCGAAAGGTTGCGCATGTGATCGCCAGACCATTCACCTACCTTTGTAATCAATCGCTAATGCGATCCAAAATTCCGGGTAGATGGAAACATTCTTTTGTGACACCGCTATTAAAGAAAGAACCAGCCTCTGACCCTAGAAATTACCGACCAGTAAGTATAACATCTTTTTTCTGCAGAGTATTCGAGAAAGTTATCAAAAAGGTTTACTTTACATTACTGACCATTTAGAACGAAAATCGATCATACCTAAGAATCAGCATGGGTTCGTAAAAGGGCGTTCAGTAGAGACGAATTTGCTCGAAAGCCTATATGAATGGACCACCCTTCCAGATGATAAGAAATGTTGCGACGTGACTTTTCTAAAGCGTTTGATGTGGTTAGCCATCAGAAACTCATACACAAAATGAGCAAGGTTGGCTTCCACTCCCTTTTAGAAAAATGGTTAGCAGAATATTTGACAGGAAGGACGTTCCAGGTGAAAATTAACGGCGTGCTTTCAACGGTTAGATCAGTAAGAAGCGGTATCCCTCAAGGAGCCGTGCTGTCGCCCCTTCTTTTCATCTTGTACACAGCGGATCTTCCCTCAATGTTTAAAAACTCCAGTATAATATGTAAACAGTTTGCAGATGACCTAAAGATCTACTGTGAATACAAGGAAGATGATCAGTTGTGTCTTCAGAGGGGTATTAACCTAATGCATGAATGGTCATTGAGATGGCAGCTGCCGCTATCACCGGAAAAAACGAAGTTCATGAGAATCGGAAAATCAACTACTGTCCCTACCTACTACTTAGATAGGTTTACAATAGAACGCGTCAATAAAATAGTAGACTTGGGCTATTCGTATGATGATAAGCTTGATTTTTCTGATTACTACCAACAGATTTGTAACAAAGCAAATGTAAGAACCTACCAAATATTCAAGGGACTTAGCACTACAAATAAGTCTGTTTTAATGAGAGCATATAAAACATATGTCAGGCCTATTGTAGAGTGTGGAACAACAGTGTTTTCCCCTCACAAGAAGAAAGAACGGTTGTTGATTGAACGAGTGCAAAATAACTTTACAAGGAAGGTTATTTTACGATACAACGGTTTCTTCTATACCGGCATTCCAAGATCAACTATTAGAAACAAGTTTCTTGAGATCTCTACTCTTCAAGAAGACAGGTAAATGACGTCTGCTGCGTATTTAAAATGATAGCCGGAATAAGTACTGTTGAATTCTCCAAGTTTTACAAACTCAGAATGTCTAGACCTAGAGGAACTCTGCTGAAAATCTGGTTCCCTCGACCAAAATCCAAGCTAAGGACTCAGTTCTTTACGGTTAGGGCAGGTTCCAAATATCTAAGTTTACATAATGAAATAACTCCTACACGTGAAAATTATAAACGTTTCAAAAGACTAGCGGAGAAGGCGTTACTTATGCACTAGGGAGACAAGACATTTAAACAACCATTTCCTATTTTTTCTGTTTTACACTGTCATGTTATACCATGTTCTGATGTAAATGAGCTGTTCTCATTTAATGTGTTAATAATATGCTGTTTTGCGGCTATCTTAAATGGTCGTAAAAAATTATTATTATCATTATTATCATTATTACCATTATTATCATTATTATCATTATTATCATCATCATTATTATTATTATCATTATTATCATCATCATTATTATTATCATTATTATCATTATTATCATTATTATCATTATTATTATCATTATCATCATCATCATCATCATCATCATCATCATCATCATCATCATCATCATCATCATCATCATCATCATCATCATCATCATCATCATCATCATCATCATCATCATCATCATCATCATCATCATCATCATCATCATCATCATCATCATCATCATCATCATCATCATCATCATCATCATCATCATCATCATCATCATCATCACCATCATCATCATCATCATCATCATCATCATCATCATCATCATCATCATCAT
>CANDYH010000552.1:0-18597 GCA_947396885.1 Heligmosomoides polygyrus polygyrus | reverse complement strand
TGTGAACGTCGAATTTCGTCGCTCCCATGACGTCGGTGCCATATCGACCAGTGGTCGAGCCAATCTATTCGATTCAGAAAACCATGATTTTTGCACTGTGCATTGAACAAGACCTGTTAATTTTGTGGCAAGATTTCAACTGTGTGCGCGATCTGGTTCAGGTAAAAAATTATTTTTTATGAAACATGAGAATTTGCAAATCGATCTTCCCTGATCATATCGGAGATCACTGCGAAGAAGCTTATTTTTTGATTGTATATTAATCACATCTTGAACTCTAAGATGGCACAGTTTTCACTCTTTGATGCTCTTCCTCCAGAAGGTAGAAATTTTTTGCCACGAGAAGTCCATCCTTCAGTGGCGATCGGTGATATCGGATAACGCAATGGCTCCACGTAACCTACCATATTTCGGAGTTTGTGCGACATCTCTGAAAAATTCACAAAGCTTTTAAAACAATAAGAAGTGGGTTCTACGCTTTAAAAAGCAAGCTGTAAAAATAGCGGCCTCCATGTAATTAACGGTGTCGAAAAATTTCGGCAAATCATACAAATCGGAGCGTCTGTTCATACAGTGGTCCTTTCAGAAAAACAGGTTTTATTACCGTTGTCAAACTGTGGATTAAACTTTGTTGCGTACAACTCCACTTTCTGATGCTCTTTCCTGCAGAAGAGAGAAAATTAGTTCCGTGACAAGTCCATCCTCCGGTTGCCATTCGGTCATCGCTTCGAAGAGTGCTTCCAAAAATCTTGTAGGAAAAGCACTTATTTTTCCTTAGCAATTGACAATTCAAATTTTATAGACGGCAATTTAGGACGTAGATGTCGCTCGTTCAGGCAGAAAACTGTCGCGTCCGTGACTTCCTGAAAAAAAACTGAAAAATGGAAACTTCTCATTGACTCCAAATCTAGGTGCAGAAAATCTTTATTTTTAACAAGTATTAGGTTGGGAAAAGTCTCTTCACACTTCGAAATTTTTTTTACCCTTCCCCTTGTAAACGCACTAGCCAATGTTGATTGCTGATTTCGTAATCCTATCACACTTGTCTACCGTTCGCACGCAGACACAGGTTAAGACTCTTCTTGTAATTGAGCTGTAACAGCTTGTAACAGCTCACAACTTCGATACCAGCCACTTGAGGCTTAATGAAACTGATTTGAACCGCTTCTTGTAATTCGTTATCCATCCAATCTTCCGAACTCAATGCCAGATCTACCTCATGGCCGTTTTCAACACGGCATTCTTCAAGAATTCATTAAAGAATCCACAGCACGTCAGGCAGCAGACCAAATTAACCACATATATGGCTTGGGATCTACTACTCATCGCGCCCGTTATGAGTGGTTCGGAAAGTCTTTAAAGGGAAATTATTCACTGAGGGCAAAGCATGGTCAGGAAGGCCAACTGGATTGGACGACAGTGAACTACACCATCTTCTTCGTACCGATAGTTGGCAGACGACACGTCAGCTGACAGAGAAGCTCGAAGTGTCTCATAGGATAGTGGGGATCCATCTGAAGAATCTTGGCTTTCATGGAAATTTGGAGCTTGGATTCCACATGCCCTGTCAGACACTCAGAAAGGTCGACGGCTCTCCATCGCTGCTTCTCTTCTGTCCAGATAAGGAAGAAAATCGTTTCTTCCGCGGATTGTGACAGGCGAAGAGTCCTGGGTTCTGTGTGCCAACTTCCGAGGAAAAGGCAATGGGTACAAAAGGGAGAGAGCCCTAAGTCTGATCTCAAGCCCAATGTTCACGAACGGAAGATTCTCTTGAGTGTTTGGTGGATATCAGAGGAGTGATTTATCGGCAAACTCTCAGAAGTGGAGAGACACTTACTGCTGCCACATACAGTGGCCAACTCCACAAAGTCGCCGCAGCTTTCCAAGAAAAGAGGCCTGAGAAGTCGAAGGTGATGATCCTGCATGACAACGCAAAGCGACATGCTGCAAGACTCACAAGAGAAACAATAAAGAAGCTGGGCTGGGAGGTAATGCCACATCCACCGTATAGCCCTGACCTCGGCCCTCCCGAATGCTATTTCTTCCACGCTCTCAAGCAAAAAATTGGAGAGAAATATTTTGAAACGGACGAGGACCTCAAAAATTGGATTCAGCGGTGATTCGACTTCAGAACTGCAGTCTTTTACGCGAGAGGAATTAGAAAAATTACCACGTCTTTGGAGAAGTGTAGTAGAACAAAATAGAGTTTATCTCAATTGATTTGACTTTGCAGTTGTGAAGTAATAAATCTTTGAAAAAAATGAAAAGACTTTTTTCCAACCTAATAATACAATCTTTATTTGAAACATTTTTATATTAATTTTTACAACTTTGCGTGACGAATGAGAGACTCCACGCCTTCGTAGGCATTCCTGGAAAATCCGTCCTACGGTTGCCGTTCCGTCATCGCTTCCGAGTGACTAAAAAAAATTTGTTGACAAAGCACTCAAGTCAGCCTTAGAAATTAACACTCGACATTGTACAGAGTACAATTTCGAATGCAGATGTTGCTTCTTCACGTACAAAAATGTGCCGTGTCCACGAGATGCTCGGAAAGCCTGAAAAGTTGAACTCGTTGTGATTAATTTGACAACTGCTCTAAAAAGTGCTTTACTTTCAACTGTAAACAAACAAAATATTATTATCAAAAGATTACATACACAAAACCTTTATCAGCGTTTTTTCTAACAAATTACTAAATTAAACAGTTACTTAGTAACACTCTTTTTTGAACTAATCTGACACAGTCGATGCTGCACCTGGAAAGAAGGACCTATTAAACGGTACAAAAACCGCATAAAAAATTTAAAAAATTCGATGCGGATAGGAAATAAAACGGTGGTTTACACAAGGGGGGGGGGGTCGTACCAGACCCACTCTGGGAGGGGGGGGTCGTAAATTTTCGGCAAAAATCGAACCCCACGCTTGACCTTGGCCTACATCCTGCGCTTCGTTCAAGTCAAGCTCACGAATCAAATCGAATCACGAACGAAAGAAAAAGCGACTTTTCCTCCTCGGTAGCATTCAAGGGCCTGTCCCAACTACAAAATAGATAATATTCTTTATCTTGACTGTCTCCGTTAGGCAATGACAGTGGGTCTGTTAGCACTAATTCATAACTCCAAAAGTCGAACAGAGATTGAAAAAATGGACAAAAATGATTTATCTTTATTTTTCGTTATTTATTTATTTACTTATTATTATGTATTAATTACGTATTATTGATTTATATTTATATTTTCAATTAACTAATTAATGTATATATTTATATTTGATAGACTGTTGCGATCATCTTTCGGTACACTGTACGAGACCTCTTCCTGGAGTTGATATCAATTGTACAATACATTGCGTTCTCCGCGCCGAGTTAATAGTTGTCTTGCTAACTGCCTTCCTCCCGACTACTCTGCCCCTATTCCTAGGGAGACCGCCATAATAGATGCCTTTCGGGGCATATTTCAAAATGCTATGTATGGGGATGTTAATTGTGCTGATGAGGAGGAAACACTCCGGGTAGGTTTTTGTTTGATGTTTATTGCATTGACGTTCTCTCGCTCGTGATGTTAGCTTGACTTGAACGAAACGCAGGATGTAGACTGGTCGCCGGACGATGACGAGGATGTGGGTGGTATTACGTCTCTTTGTAACAGTGAGGAGAATGCTATATGTGACCGCCGTTTGTGACTTGCAATATGGTTGGTCGAGGATGAAGGCTTTCTCTCCAGATGTCGAAGAGGTGTCGAAAAAATCAAGCATAAATATAGTTAATTAATTAAAATATAAATAAAAATAATAAATAAAAATAAATAAAATAATATTTTTTCCTCGATTTTTGGAGTTCTGAAGTTACCTATTTTGTAGGCAAAGAAAAGTCGCCTGCTCCTCCTCAATGGCCAATCGAATTATGTATTATGAACGTTGATGCTTTGGTGTTTATTTTTGTGTTTATATCGTATCATCCAGGTTAAAATAAAGTTATAATGTCAGTATGGTACACTACCGTGGTCAAGATACACTTTATATCGACAAAAATGAATGGAGCAAGACCAGCAATGCAGTAGCAACACCGCCGGATCCGAACCCCGTCACTTTTCCCGCAAGCTCGGCCCCCACAGCCACTCGGCCATCTGTTCCCTGCTACGTTTATGGTGAGCGACGCACCTCAATGTTCCACTTCGGTCACTGTACGGCTAACAAGCAAATTGTGAAATCGCTGTAATTACGTTACTGCTCCAATCCCAAATCTTTTGCAGGTTAGATTCTAACCACGACATGGCAGTTCCAGACGTCGGCTTTGCTTTATCGGCCAGCACTGACGTGAAATGGTTTTTTGCAATTTTTAACCTACCCAGATGTCCGCAGGAAATTTGAAAACCACTACGGTGCTTCTCATACAGTCCCCTACAACCTTCAATAGGTCACTTTTAAAATTGCCACGGGAAGTTCATTGACCTCCCTTGTAAGTGGTGTCTTAATGGGGTCCCGATCAGGGATGGGCGGAATTTCTGTTTACTGTTTTCTGTTTTCTGATTTTCTGGCCATTTTTGACAAATTTTTTCTGTTTTCTGTTTTCTGGGAAAATGGCCAAAAATTGGCCAGAAAACAGAAAATAGAGTTACGAACAAAATGTTATCACAGAAATCTAATGAAAGGAATCCAAAAAGTATTATAGAATAGTGAGCTTCATTCCACAATAGTATTTCTAGAGCATCTTAAATGGAAAGCATGTGGCGTTTTTGGATGTGCTCGTGTAGTAATTGCGCCGCATACTCATGAACTATCGCTAAAAATTTTATATTAAAACTTGAAAATTAGTATTCTGAGGGCATTAAGTTATGTACTAACTAACCACTTGTCCTAGAGTTACTGTGGGTAGGGTTATTCTCCACCTCCGGTTTTAAAATTGATCACTGTTATTCGGTCATCCCCAATATCGCTTTCTGCGGAGCCTTCGTCGAAGCTGCTTTTCTAACTATGAAGATTCCCCCTTGGTGTCACAAATTAGTAAGAGACATAAAAGTTTTAGTTACCTTCGATTTCGCTGCTGTAATGATACAGAACTGATACACGAAATTTCTCATTTATCACTTATATCATCTGTCGTCCCATTGATCATCGAGTTGTTCAAGAGGGCACCAGCAGCGTCTCAACACGTCCATGCCACGTGCCAGGGTATCTAAAGAATCCTTTTCGCACGAGGGACACGAAGAGCGTCATATTGCTTATTCAGGGCTTTGACGAAGTCCGACCAACGCGTAGGTGGGCATCCTGGTGTTCTCTTGACATCCCGTGGAGTCTAATCGGTGATGGCTCTCGTCCACTCGGTGCCTGCGAAGCGCATTACGTGGCCCGCCTAATTTTCGACGACTTGGCCTATACGACAGCGTCCCTGGACTTCGAACGTCGGCGAAGCTCGGAAGTCTCGAGGCCTTCTCTCACTTGCGTGAGTCGTATCACTCCGAGCATTGTCCTTTCGATTCCCCGCTACGCGACACTGATCGCTTGTTCATCCTGCTTTCGTATAGCCCAGGTCTCTGATGCGTCTTTTAGGGCAGGAAGAACAGTGAAGTCGAAAAGGTGGGTACGGAACCCGACGTTCTGCGTCTTCTCCACGACTCTCTTGACAGCTCCTCAAGCCGCTGGCATCCTCCTTCCCAGCTCCGGCGCTAGTTAGTTGGTCATGTTGACTTCACGACCCAGATACACGTATCTGGAGCATTCGAAGATGTTCGTTCCATTGAGTCAGAGTGGGGCGTCAGAAACTTGTCCGTTCCTCATGAACATCGTCTTCGTAAGATGCACTGCAGTCCAATGTTCCACATACACGATCGAAGCCAGCAAGCATTTGCTCTGCCTGGCTAGCGCTCGGTTCTAGTTATCGAATGACGTTTTGAAGGGTGGCGCAGAAGAGAACCGGGGATATAGTACCCTCTCATCGAACCTCTCTGTTCACTTTGGCAACGGCGTTGTTGTAGAATGGCGAGATCTTTGTCGTGAATCCACTCTGCAGCTCTCGAAGGACTCTGATGTACACAGTAGGAACGCCCTGAACGAGCAGGACTTCGACGACCGCTTCAGTTTCGACAGAGCCGAATGCCTTCTTCAGGTGAACGTGCAGCGGCAGCTTGTACTCGCGCGACACTTCGATAAGCTTCGTAATGATGTGAATGTGGTCGATCGTACTGAATCCTCTCTGAAATCCTGCTTGTTCTCATGACTGTACTTCATCTAGCGTTCTGCCGATCCTATTCAGGAGGACTCGAGTTAACAGCTTATAGTCTACGTACATCAGGCAGACCAGGCGATTGTTGCTAATGTCGTGCACTCCTCTGTACAGCAAGGCGGTTCTGCTGGTCTTCCACTGAGATTTAATATGATATATAGATATGAGATGAAATAATAATGTGATAAAGAGGGTATATGCTCGGTCTTCATTATATGGTGTCTACGCATTCAAAAAAACACCTTCAACTAAGATCTGTTGTGCTGACAGCCCCTTCAGTCAAAATCTCGTACTGTACTGTAAGGCACCAAGCCAGTGCACATCATCTTTAGTCGGCTAAGCAGCAACTAGGTGCTGTAAAGAGCATTGGTAAGTTGGCCTGAGAACTTTCAGTTACGCGGAAACTAGGCTACTACAAGGAAAGGTATGACCAAGAACGAAACGAACTAGGAATATACAGATTCTAGCGGAGCCAGTAATACTCAGCGAATCTCTGCACAGCTTTAGAGTATGTTGCCAGAGTGGGTCTACAAACTCAAGCAATTGAGTTGAAATATGGAAACAGTGATCACTGATTCATCGTGTTCGGTACTCTAAAAGTTTCTTACTAGTGGGACCATTATCTGATTGAGGCGTTCGCGGTGAAACGGGGCTGATGAGTAATGTTGTGTACTTCACGTGTCGAGATTCCTAGGATCTATCAGTCCAGATGTACAACTTGGTGATTGCAGTAGACTGGAATGTAGTAGAAATTTTTATAAACGCTTACAAAATGAAACGCTGGCCTACGACTACATTTCTAGTCATACAAAAGCATTTGCTACTGGAAAAATGAATCTTTGGGTAAAACAATTAGATCGTGTGATAATTTCCAAATTTTCTGTTTTCTGATTTCTGTTTTCTGATTTTCTGGCGTTTTTGGCTTTTCTGTTTTCTGATTTCTGTTTTCTGATGAAAGCGATTTTCTGTTTTCTGTTTTCTGGGAAAATTTTCAAAATTTCCGCCCATCCCTGGTCCCGATATCTAATGGGCAAACTCCCGCACGGGTATTTTTAGTGGGGCCCAATGGCATCGAGTAGGACAAGGTGAGACGTTATTGCGTGGCCTAATCAATCTCCCGTGGATTGGTTATCCCTCCCTTCTACCGTAGTCTACATCCCATCTCCCAACAGTTCTTCATCCCCTTACAATTTCCTTACATCCTCGTTAAATATGTGCGAATGATCCAGTTGGTGACCATGATCTCAGCGTACTCTGGTGGCTACGGGAGAACCGGATGCACTGTACGAACGTCCGACTTATCTCCTCCTTCCTCCTGACTAAGATAGATCCAGGCAAACTGACTGCGACACATCTCCTCCAACCGCTTTGACGGATTTATCGACTTTACGGTTGCGGGATGATCTGTTTTCCCAGAAATCCACTTTAGCACAAAATTAGAGCCAAAGAATTCAAGTTTGAGTTATGCGCCATGTCCGTAACACCGCCAAATTCACGCCTATTGTCCAGTCTCAATCATACCAAGCCTATTATATCTAGCAGGTGACCACCTGCTCGCGACACAACCACCTGCTCCAGCACAAAAGGACGTTGATCCCGCCCTTATTCTTTCAATGTGACTGTCGCTCGAAGAACTCGTTCGACTGGTTCTGCTGGCAGGAGTTCGAGACAGTCAAGAAATAGAAGATCGCACCCAAAAAAGCCTGAATTCCGGGACTGCTGTTGGCGATGCTGCGAGAGAGGGCATTGGCCGGCGATAAGTCATCACCGAAATCGAGCGGTTACGGAGTCTCGACTATTCTCAGCCTGCTCAATGGAGGCTCTCTTGAGGAATCTCCGTCGTCATCGGTCGCGAGGCCAGCCGCACCTGGAAGCGACTCCAAAGAGAGGTAAATTCTGGTTTCTTTCTTTGAGATGTTACCCTCGGAGCCACTAAGTAGCGTTTCCTCTCCTTTCTTTGATCTCCCTGTCAATTCGGGCTGAATATGGCCCGATCGGCGAGAGGCGTCGATTTTCCCATGCAAAGCAAATCGGTCTGACCATCCGATTCACTGTGCGTCCAGACCTAGCAAAGCCTATCGCCTCTTTTGGAACTTCACCCAAGAAGGTCGTTTGGGGTGCTGATCACGAATTTGACGTCAATTCTTAGCGTTACGGTGGAGTACGATAAGTTACGGTAGGTACAGGTTAGTAAGTGTGTAGGGCCATGATCATCGATTTCACCTTAACTTCATATATGGGCTTATTTGGGGTACTGCTCCACGGATCAACCATCTGTACTATTTTCTGGCATCGTGTCAGATTTATGATCAGCTCCAAAAATAACCCCTACGTTCGGGCTAAATTTGGAGGAAATCGGTTAATTATGATCACTACAGCCCTGCTAACCCGCGTCTACCAGAACCTGCCGTACTCCACCGTAAGACTAGAAACGGATGTCTGTTAGACTCTTGATCAACACCCAAAAGAACCCCTTTCAGGGAACTTTGAGGTTTGGGGAAACAAGTTCGACCTTTCCTCGACCTCAGGAGACGAGAGGAGACAATAGTGCCCGTTACAGCTTTAGAAAGACTTCTAATGGCAATTATGCTATGACCAGTGTAAAGCGACATGTTATGGAAAAGATATAAGTTGGTCTTCCCTCTTTAAAGTTGTGTCCCAGTTCGTTCCTTCGTCAGTACTTCAGCTGATAATTGAATTTTCAAGGTACCGCTATGCTGTTGTCGATATCAAGGACGAGTCCGGCGATAAAATTCGCAATTTACTAGTATGTACTTTACATAAAAATACTGTGGTTAACTGGTAACAACTTGATTTCTTCGTTTCGTTCTAGATGAACAACGGGTACAATGACTTCCTGCTTGTGAACAATCTAGCAGAGCATCCGGACTACTTTCAGGTGTGTTCTTCTGAAGTTTGTGGTCACCCATTGATTTCATTTATGTGTACTCAGCTATTTTCTCTCATTTTTTGCCTTTTTATGTACCAGTTTTCCTTCAGCCGATGTCGGACGAAGATATGGAAACGAAGATCCTTGGTCAACATGATGGAGCTTCTCATGTGAAGGGTAGGTCATATGCCTGTAGATGTTTATGTTATCCACACTTTCTTTCATTATTTAATGTTCAGCTCCAGTTGGACCATGCACTCCGCTGTTCGAGCCAAAATCTGAACAATCCGCCGAGATGTTACATTTTGGAGATTTCTCTGCCATGGATCTGCTGCGGGTAGCTACCAGCGACTGTGAAGAGAAGAAACCGTCGACGATTGCTGAGATGCTCACTGACCAGATTACGCCCTCTACTTGTGAGTTGTTCGGCTTGTTGAGCTTTTAAAACGTATAAGGGTCCCAACACTGAGTGGATTTGATGGTTTTGATCTTGTTTTGTTTTTCATTAAGAAGGCAATTTGTGCGACTTCAAAGTCGAATTAGAACATGTCGGCAGCACCTCACTGGAAGTAGGTTCCTTAACTCACGGAGTTTGTGTATGCTTGAAAACAGAAAAATGCAAGTTTATAACTGTATGGCTTGATAATGCACTATATTAGATTCGATCGGCTTCATCTATAACTGATGGTTTTATGATTGTGCTGATTTAGCATTTCACAAGGAGAAATGTATGCGGCAGGAGGCGCTGTGGGAGTTGAGCGATGGAGGTAGGATCGCTCTATCACCTTGATTTTCTGAGTTTATGGGCATCTCGAGCGTGCGGTCTTCTTTCGTATAGCTCAATTTTTGTAGTGGTACCGAAAGAAAGGTTGAAGGCGAACCGCTATGTGAGATGTCATCTCTGCAAAACCGTGATCTCTGCCGCTCAGTGAGTACCGTCAGTTTTGGAACTATTGTCTAGAAGTACAGTAGCAGCCCTATTAAGGTTTACCAACCTCTCTAATCACGCCCGTCGGCATGCCGCTGTGAAGAAGTACAAATGCGTTTGGTGTCAAGTACAGCACAATGAGCTAGCTAAGGTTTCTCCAATATCAAGCCAATACTTGGTTGAATTTGCCTCGATTGTGGTAATTTCTAGATCCGCGCCCACCTCGCTACCGCTCATTGCGACATCGTATCTGATCCGATAGATAACAGCTCCACAGAAACAAGAAAAGAATGGGATTTTATGCTGCGAAAGTGCTTTCCGGAGTGTCATTCCAACTTTGTGAATCAGGTCAGTTTTTTCTTCTGATCGCTACGTCTTTAATCCACTAAAATTTTCCGCGTATAGAAATCGCCTAGCTTGCCTGAAGTAGGCAATGAGATAGAATTTGTTTTGCAGCAGGATTCTAGCCGCTTACTTCACCATCCACTGGGGGTTCAGGGATTTTGTGGGTAATGAAAGGCAGTGCACAAATGCGGGGCTGAGCTCGTTTAGATCCAGTAGTTAAGGGTCGATCTCACTAATGAAGTCGGGAAGCTGTTAGTTGTTTCTCTTTGGAGGGCACATTCACTGCAGCAGTTATAATCCTATTTTCAATTACACGTAGAGGGATAATATCGGTTACTAGTAAGTAAATGGCCCATTTTCCTCATCGTGAACTATGGTTTGTACAAGCAATTCATTCTCTTCGTATTGGCGTGCAGCTTTTTGTTAACAGCGGAACGCGGGTATTCGATTACAAATGAAATTTCTGTTGGTTCTTTTTGAAACGAAGAGGTGTATCCTCCCCGTCCTTCAGTTCTCCGACTATACTCCGAAAATATCGCAACCCCTTATTGTGCTTTCTGCCGTAGACCGCACGTCTTCGTCACATTTCGCATGGTCTGAAGAACTCTAGGATCGAGTGGGGTGGGATTACTCGGAGGTCCCGATCGATCTAGTGTTCTGTAGCCTCCTTGGGAGATTCGAAGCGATCCATGCAGCTTCTCATTCGCAGTCTTGTCCTTCTCTCTGCTTCGTTTAGCGCAGCAAGCATCAGCTCTGCTTCAGCGATAGAATTGAAGAAGAGAACGATGTCGTTAAGAAAACGAAGATTTGAGAGGAATCACTAATCCACACGCATGCCCGTTTTGAGATGAGCTGTGTTGCGGTGGACAGCTTCTGCGACACGTCATACATCCAAAGTAGCAGTCGGCTAGTGTTTTCACATAAGAGAGGGCAGTCCTTGGTCGACAAGCGCCAACAGAATAATGTTCCTTCTAACGATGCTGTCATCCTACCGTAGTCGACGAAGGTGAAAACACGGAGCAGATGGTATTCCCGGTCAACTTCAGTTATCATCGAGACGGTGAAAGTGATCCATGTGATTGAATCCTTTGCGGAATCCAGCCTGCCCTTCGGATTGCGCTTCATTCAGTGTCCTTGTTATGCCTGTGAGAGTAAATAATTATCATGGAGCGCTCGTAGAGCACATTTATCAGACTGTAGTGTGGTAGTTTTAAAGATCTCTATGTCGACTCTCCTGCGAAGAAGGATAGTCCTCCACTTGTCGGAATCAGTTCCCTTTGAAGGTAGGATGTAATGTGTGACGTGTAGCGAATTTCCTTCTAAATCGAAAGCCTCTCAGCTTTGTCAAATTTGTCATAGCTTCAAAATAACAAAATGTAGTTCGATTAATTGTTCCTTTCAGAGCAATGGGTTGACTGCCCTGATTGAACGCCTGTTCGACCCCGAGAGGACGAGCGCCCGACCGATTCTGGAGGAAGTGGCGGGCCCGAAGGCTGTGATGAGGAAAAAATGCACAGCATGCTATCGAGAGCTGTCTTCCAGGGAAGGATGGCAGTTCGCCAATGCACATGCGCGCAAGGTCAACACCAGATGCAGCTCGTGCCGCAAACATTTATGTGTCAACTGCTTCTCCAAGCACACTGACTGTACATACTGATTAATTCGTCTCCTTTTTAATGTACATACATTATGGTAGTGGCAGTCTTCGACTAACGTGACAAATTCAGTGAGATTATCGGCGCTTTCCTAATTGAAGAGGGCAGCCTGAAAGTTGCGCGTCTGCAATCCTACGCAATCATCACACGCTCACTCACGTTTTAAAAAATCGCAAAGCATGAGAGCGGAAACGGTTACACGTTGAAGACCAAAGACACTACCTCGTTGACGAGACGAAATTGGACGCACGTAACGCCGATTTGTAGAAATATTGAAAATATTGTCATATTGAAGCAGGAATATGGATACAATTTTGCACCACCTTAACACATAGACGGTCGTCCAGACTCCACTGCTATAGCGCTTAAAGAGCAATAAGTACAACCAATGCCAAGCGAATGTCCTCAAAATTTCGGTAAGAGCGCAGACGCTATCTGGAATCATGTAAATACCCATGCATTCAGGCTGCACCCCCTCTCAGCTAGGAAAGTGCAGGATTATCAGAAAAATGTCATGCCGTTAGCGCTATCCTTTGTTTACCTGTGAATGTTAACACTTTCTTGCTTGTCGCCCATATATTGGCCATGCGCTACATTCCCCAAATAATGCGGTACAGTCTTATGAATTGCTCGGATGCTTGAGATTTTCATCATGTGCTCAGGAACTGTTTGCTTGATGCTATGTATCATTAATTTTACCGGTCGATGTAATTATTCAACATACTACCATCTCCTTGGCAGATGTGGGTCGGACAGCTGTTCCAAGGACTTATGCTAGACAGTGGTCATTGAAGGACCACCGGCACTACTGAACTATCACGACTCCAGAGGTCGAGGAGAGGTCAAGGAAAAGTTCACCCAAACTTCGCCCACGGATTTTTTTTTTGTGTGCTCATCACAAATCTGACAGCCGTTGTTGAGATTTGACCAATTACGGTAGGCACGGATGACTAGGCCTGTCTAACTCACCATGACCTTGGTCGCCCGCACCTATCGGAACCTACCATACTCCAGGGTAATGCGAAAAACAGATGTCAGATTCGTGGTTAGCACCCCAGATAACCCTTAAGCCGAAATGTGGGCGAGATCGGTGACCATGACCTTAGTCACCCGTATCTACTGCCACCTACAGTACTCCAGCGTAATACGCAGAACGGATGTCTGATTCGTGGTCAGCACTTCAACTCTAACCTCCTGGGCAAGGTTTGGGCGTGATTATGACCTAGACAGCCTTAGTCACCGATATCTACCGTAACTAACCACCTGTTCCAAACTAATATCGCTGTCTTTGACGCATTTTTCTTGGGCTCACTTTCTGAAGTCACTTGCGCTTCGCTGTTGTATTCACTGCCAATTCATTCTCGCTTTTTTTAAGATTTGGTCCAGATTTTTACAGGGTGCGTAAAAGTATTGACGCACTAAACGTAAACGTTAGGAATAACAGCATATTATAAAATTTAATAATAAGTTTATATACAAAATGTCAACAATGATCTAGCGAACAGAATAGCATCACTTCTATTTTACATGGGCTTCCTTACTGCGAGTGCAGGGCGAAGACGATGAGGAGAGGCATCGACGGTGCGCCGCAAGTAGTCCACGTCGATTTCGTTCCATGCTTTGACCTTCAGTGACTTGATACTTTTGTGCATTCAACTTGTGAAAGTGTTACATGCTCTTCAAGGACCTCCAAAGTGCTAATTCTGGCGGAAGGCTCGCTGCAAGGGAGGCGCATCCGACCAGTATCATGGTTTGTGCATTCATCACAGGCGTCTCTCGTTTTCGTGGACACAGGAGCGCTGATAAATAAATAGAACTGTCCGTACTGATGTCCTAAAGAAGCAACTGGTTCCTTGGCTCGAATCCTACCTCGAGAGTAAGCCTTATGTCTTCCAGCACGATTAGACTCCTGCGCCGAGGGGAGGGGGCCTTCGTATCGGCTGGTTGTAGGCGCCGCGGAGAGGTGGCCGTAGCCCGACAGACGAGCGGAGCACACAGGTCGACCAGATTTGCTGCGACGCTGTTTATTCCTGAACATATATTAAAATTGGAACAATACAGAGAAGATTAGCACGACCCCTGCGCAAGGATGACACGCAAATAAGATGTTCAGAGGGCTTTCAAAACCAATGTAAAGGTACGTGCTAGTGTGGAACACACATAGCTCTACATCAGAATTTCGAGCTCTGTCTAATGAGCTCTACCTCAAGCTTATCAATACTACCGTTGATGCGATACTCTTCAAATTTAAAACTGAAAAATATTTCTTCGCAAACCTGCGACGATATATACCGAAGGTATATTTCCAGGCTAAAATTTCACACAGAATTCAAATACGTCGTCTAAACACCTTCTAGAAGAGCTCACTTTTAAAGAAAAAATTGCGTCACATCGTTGTAGACATGTCTCCAAGCCAACATTCTACGCAAAATTCAATCACGAATTTTGAGTTCACAATTACAGAGTGTCTCAAAAGATGTATACACTGTTTGAAAGGTGATAACCTTGCTCAGAGTAAAGGCACTGAAGAACTTGGTGGGTCATATGAAAGCATAAGAAAGTAAAAATTTTCTGGCAAATGAGCGGTATGGACTGCGCCATGCACTCGTCTGAAGCCTTGCATTTTATACTCGATTTATTGTTTACGCCTGAATTCTTGTTATAATTTCTCCACAAAGTGGCCGTTTTGATTGATGTAAGCTTCTTCAAAGGTTTGAAAGTTAAAAACAAACTAGGGCTTGCGAAACATGCTGGGTTTGCAAGAGAAAGCATATACTATTTAAGTGGTTCGAACATTGGTGCTGTGAAGCTTTTGAAGATCATTTCGGCAGAGGAATGGCTACTGTATAGAGCAGATTTCAATCCACTGAATACTCTATATAGAAAGTTTTGGAGAAGGCTTGCGCTACTTCCCACAAAAGTATGTAGTCAGTGAAGGATGATCTGGTCAAAGCATGGAACGAAATCGACGTGGACTATTTGCGGACCACCGTCGATGCCTTTCCTCGGCGTCTCCGCCCCTGCATTCGCAGCAAAGAAGCCCATATAAAATACAAGTGATGCTATTCTGTTTGCTAGATCATTGTTGACATTTTGTATATAAACTTGTTGAACTTTATGTGTTGTTACTTCTACCGTTTACGTTTCTGTGTCAATACTTTTTACACACCCTGTATAAAGGTTGTCATGTTCACACCCACAGTTGTAGTTTGACACGGCCATGAATGTGATCGAATGGATTTCAGGCAGATCATTAATCACATTTTGTTTGCACGACCATCAGAGACCGTAAACAGACTGAAGTATGAGTAGGCAGTGGTATCGTCACTTTCTATTGAATAAAGAGAGCAGTATAGGTTAAGAGTGTGCCTTCTAGCCATTCTTTAAAGTGAGAAACGAGAGTAATTGGTATAATCCGGACAGCAGAACAGCACGACAAAGTTGTGCACGTCTCTGCCTCTTGTGGTACCCTCTTCCACACTATCAGAGGTGCGATCCTAGTCCGGGAAATCAATCCTGTTGTGGGCGCTTGAGACGTGAGGATTGCTTCTTCCTCTTTCACCGTTATGGGTGGTTCAGTGGGTTGCGGAAATAGAAGGATAACAGAAGAGTGGATGAATTGGCTTTATTGAGGAACGTCACTCCTCTAAGCGTACAGGTGAACGTCTCATAAAGGACACATAGGTCCAAAGCGAGTGGTATCAGCACATAGGCAACACTGCTGACTCTCGCATACAAGCGGGTACGGTGCCAGTTGCCCCGCCTTCTCGACCTCCCGATGGATCTGAGGATCACCGCAGACGGTGATACCCCCGGCGAGGGCAAGCGGAAGCTATATATTTCAACCGAATAAAATCTACTGTCGCTGACGACAGCGAGCGACCACCCTTCCGAGGATCCGCAAGGCAAGTGCTACGTCTTTCTATAGAATAATATATCTGTAGAATAAAATCTACTGTCGTTGGTGATGACGACCGAGTAGGGCGGCAGCTCGAATGAGAAGACTGCTCGTTGTTCGTGGATTGGATGGAGTGAAGTAGATGCTGCATGTTGAAACTGAAGACTGCATGGACGTGAAGAAGGGCTGCTTGTTGAAATGTGTAGACTGCTTGGCGTTGAAGGTGTAGAGTGAAGATGGCTGGACGGCTTTGTAGAATTAAGTCTAACGACTAGGCTACGACGAGTGCTAGACCTGCACCGTATACGACGTGGTAACCGCATCATTAAATAGCTGCATAATTGGGATCCAGGTTTCCACGTTTTGCTGTGATCCTTCATTTCATGAAACTCGTAGCTGAAACGTACGAATGCCTGATGCTTTCCTTTATTTTGGGAAAATTTTTCAAACCTAGATGAACAAATTTTTGTAAATTTGCATCAATCTCTGAAGGACCTTCGGCAGATTCCCCTGCCTGCATTCCCTTTACAGGTCATGGACCCGTGACTGCTCTTTTGGCAAGAATGGCAAACGCTGCCAGACCTCCACCTTTGATTGAGATTGCGGTGAGACGCATGGGTGCTACATGTCTGCTGGCGACCATGTATATTGTCGCCGCAGCCGTTGTCCGCAGCCCCTATTTTAGGGTGGGCCAACAGATCTTCTGCAGTTTGTCTGTCTTGTGACTTGCCTGCTAACTGCGAAGGTTTTGCGACACCTCGTACTAGTCCATCTGGCGTTCTCTCTTCACGCATAATGTGGAGAATATTTCATACGTTGTGTTTTGAGCGAGTGATCTGGTTACGGAGTGTACGAATTGTATCCAAAACTGGGCTAAAACTGCTAGAAGTTCTGGCCAGCCTCCTATTAGAAGATTTTTCGACGACTACTTGCACTGCAATCGTGGTGTAGTCGCAGTCTGTGCTTTTTAGGCATTCAGTTATACACGTATGATATAGTGGTGGTATTCGACCATTTTCTTTGGCAGATTTTGTCCTATTTCTGAGACTTTTCCCAAGTGAGGTGGTTCTTCTGATGGGATTAAGATCTTCGACTTGATGAATAAGGAGCTCAGACACTGATCGTTTTTTGACTTCTTTTATTTTGTGCACGCCGGCTAGAGAAGTCCGAGGATGCATTTTAGATTGGAGAATCCATTGAAGTGTTTGATTTCGTTCAAGGTTTTGTATTCCTAGTAAACAGTTTACAGTAATTTGGTCAGAAGTGCATTGCTCGACCTGCAGTTTCTGTTCTATTCTCGCGGTAGCACTACTTCCAGCGAATTTGTATGAAATATAGCCAAGTTTAAGACCAATCCACTCGTTGGCGCACCTGCATTCAGCTACTTTTGTCGTTAGCCTATAAATGAGGTTATTGGCGTCATTAAGGTTTTTTTTGTGGATGAGAGTCCTCCAGAGTTCGGTCAAATTCAGCTACCAGGTCCTTTTTCTTCGACTTGGTTTTGCAATTTCTATACTCTTCCTTAATCTCTTCGTATGACTTTTGGAGAGACTCTCTTCTTTCTCGCAGCTGCTTTAGGGCACATTCTAGAAGCGTTATCCTAGCTCGGGATTTCCTGTAGTTCCCTTCATCTACAGTGGCGTAGTCCACGTCAACCATGTATTCTTGGAAGCGCATGACTAAATTTTTTAGAGTTACGGATCTACTCACCAGGATACTATCTCAACGGTAGGTCGGAACGGCGCAAATGTTGTGTATGGGCAGAACCGCCTCTCTCTGGGCAGTAACAAACTGCAGGTATCTCGACCCCAATACAACTCTGCGCAGAGTTAGGGGCGACGGAAGTCGCAGTTTGGCGCCCTGTTGATTCACGTGCTCCACAGCTGACGAGCGCGCGCGGGATGAGGGCTCGTATCGCGGCTAAGCGCAGTGCACAGGTGGCGTAGTAGGGAAGAGCTTGGGCTCGTAAACGCGGGGTCGTGGGTTTGGATCCCGCAGACTACGTACGTTTTGCACTTTTGCAAATCCATGTTTATCGTATAGGTAATCCACCTAGGGGTATTATAGTGTGTTATAGAGCATGTTTGCATATAACATGTGCTTCAAACTACAGATTAGCTAAAATGTTCACTTCTGTGTGTCACTTATTTTAAGCCTATTTTGTGTGAAGCTATAGTTATGTAACGATAGATATTTTGTGGCACGAGTAAAAAGTTCCGACTCCACCGACAAGACTTTGGTCAAAAAAATTTTTTCGCTGAAACTTTGTCTAGGGGGATTATTTGGGGTGCTGATCACGAATCTGACATCCGTTTTTCACGATGCGGTCGGTGGCCACCTATACCGTTAACAAGGGTGGTCCAGGCAGGGTCACCGATTTAGCTGAAACTTTGTCTAGGGGGTTATTTGGGGTGCTGATCACGAATCTGACATCCGTTTTTCACGATTCGGCTGAATAATATAGATACAGGAAGGCACAGGATTACATTCTTAAAGTTTCTGCCGATGACGGCAGGTAGAGGCAGAATCGTGAAAAACGGATGTCAGATTCGTGAGCAGCACCCCAAATAACCCCCCTAGACAAAACTTCAGCGAAAAATTTTTTTGACCGAAGTCTTGTCGGTGGAGTCGGAACTTTTTACTTGTGCCACAAAATAT
>CANDYH010000551.1:0-30284 GCA_947396885.1 Heligmosomoides polygyrus polygyrus | reverse complement strand
TATCAGAGTATCTGGGAAGTGCGTAAACTTGTATACCGAATTGCCGTTGAAAGATGTTGCATGACTCAAACCGCATGACTTACCGAAGAAGTGGAAGGCGTATAGCATCGCGCGAAGAGCGTAAATGACACTGAACGCTATTCGTCCTTCATCCTTGATGAATCAAGAGGGCTTCTTTCTTAATAGCCCGAAAAAACCTTTGAAAAAAGCGAAAACCTGAAATTCTGGTAAAGGAATTCGGTGAAGTATTCATGTTTTAAGTTCACTCTGCAGCACATTAAATACCGGGATGAAGTAAATCTGACATACAGGTAAAGCGGATACACGATTTCAACCAGATTTTTTAGTCCATGTTAATTCTTGAGGCGATAAAAAGAGAGTGTGCTTGGCATGGAACGCAGCCAAAGGAGCTTCTTGAACGGTTCGTATTGCTAGACGCAGTATTCCATATTCGGACAGCGGCAATGGCTCCATAGATGACGTAGCTCATGGAAAACATGACATGTGGTCATTATTTATGCATGCTTGTTTTTGGATTAGCCGGAGAATAGCGTTGATGCTGGATGCTATTGTGTCTGGAGGCGCTCCACATGCTGGAACTAATGCGAGGCCGATGCAGAAGCGAAGAGAAGGCCCTCGATGCAGTTTCGCCTTCATCAGCGCCAGCGTGCTACACAGACTCCTAAAGTGAGACCGCTCGGTGTAGCCGTGACGCGATTCGGAGAAACTGCTGTGTGAGCAGTCCTGTTGCTATGGAGCGCCTTATGAAAATCACGGATTGTAGTTGAGAGCCAAGTTGTGGCGGAGCGTGGCAGCGAATTTCGTGACGTAGGACGGTTAGAGGCAGGTGTGCAATGGCACTACGTCGCTTTTTATAATGAGAATACAATCGTTAATCTACTGTAGCCCGATTTCCTATGAGCAGGAATGCGACTGGAGGGAATATTTGTAGATTTAAATAGCATAAGTGAGCCACACAACATTTGTGGAGAAATGAAGTGCAAACAGACACTACCAATACGGAACGGCTTTCATGCATTCTTTTTTCTAGGAAAACGGAAAGCGAATGCATCGGCTCCTCCGACTGCCAGGACATCGAAAAACCTACTGGGCAACTTTAGCTCAAGGCAATGACGAACGAGTACCTCGTAAAGAGTCGTCCATTATTACTGACAATAACGAAAGCCCGACGGAGTGACTCATGCTGAACCAGCCTTCCGACAAGGGCGACTCCATGCTAAAATTCTCAGCAACCGTTCCCGTGATGTTAGCGCTTCGGACATTCTGGCGTATGTCATTCGTCTCCTCTATTAGTGTGACGTTCGGCACAGGTCGCAAAGGGCGCTGCATGATCTCCTATGAAAACTTTCAAACCTTCCTCTCCTCGTCGTCGTTGGTCCAACAAGTAAAGAGCCCTCGGAATCCTAAAGGTAGTACCAATTTCGTTAAAGGCAGGATGTATGAAGATGTACCTAAAAACTAGGAACCGAACCTCTTCAAACGTTTTCAAATGCCCGAATCTGCAGGGCGGAAGAAACAGACTGTAACGTTTCGTTGCCAGAAATTCGGTTTACTTTGATAGATTGGAACCTGCCAGGAATACGTAACTACTGCTAGTTGCATACGATCTGCAAATGCAATTGAGCGCTCTACGCGCTAGTAGGCCCGAATAGTGGTATACTGCGAAGCCAGCTAGGCAGCTGCAAACTAATGAATTCCTACGTCAAACAAATTGCGTCAAAGACTGAAGGTCGATGGAAGCGTTCTGGTAGGTGAACGAACAAAAATACCTGCTGCCTGACAGCATGCTGGCTAAATTCATATTCATCAAAAAAACACGTATTCTTCTTCGAAGCCTCTGAATCACGAGCATCCGCATTTGGATTCAAGCCTTGGTCAGAGTCGTGTCGTCGTTTGATTTATTTTGAGGATTTTCATGTGACGTGGATGAAAGGATTTCCACATAAAAGCAGCAGAAGGAAAAGGCTTAAACCATTTCTCTTGAAGTTTAGCTGTTCAGCTAGGGATATTATGCAAGGTTCGAGACAGGTAACGAAACTTTCTAACTTCTCCTTGGCTCTTCATTTTGTTGAGGAAGCCTTCAAAGACTGAAGAAGAAATTACTATTAAGGCGACACAAGCTATAATAAAGACTTCATTCTTCTTCTTCTTCAGCATCTGTCCCGCTTCATCGCGGGGTCCGCACTTCTGTTGTCGTGACGCCACCTTTTCCGGTCCTGCGCTTGATCAGGGTGAACGCCAGTTACTTTCATGTCCGTGTGTAACGTATCGGACCAACGCTGCTTTGGGCGTCCGTTAGGCCGCTTTCCAGATACTTGCAACTCAAGGCCTATCTTGCGGACGCTACCTTCTTTCCCACGCAGAACATGGCCGTACCATCGCAAGCGAGCTTCGCGCATCTTGTCGCTATCGGCGCGACACCGAACTTATGCCGAATAGCATGAATGCGGTCCATGCGCGTGACTCCAGCCGTCCCAGCGCAGCATCTTCGTCTCCATGATGCTGAGGCGTGCTTCAACTTCATTGGTCACAGGCCAGCACTCAGCGCCGTACATTGCTACAGGCCAGACGACTGCGCTGTCGATCTTCGACTTCAGGTGCTCTGATATCTTCCTATCGCACGCCAGTCAGCGAACGCCACTTGGACCAAGCTTCACTCACACGTGAGTTCACTTCAACCATCAGACCCGCCGTCAGATACTATTGCTGATCCCAGGTATTTAATCACCGAAGTGCGTGCAAGCTCAGTACTATTAATCTTAATCGAGGCGGACTCGTTTACGTCAGTCGTTAGGTACTCGGTCTTCTTGACGTTAAGTTTGAGTCCGAACATCGCCAGGCGGTCGCACCAAGTTTGCAACTGCCGCTCGAGATCATCTTTATCTTCGCAAGCGAGCATCACGTCATCAGCATAGATCAATGCCCATGGGACAGGCTTATAAAGATCTCTCGTAGTGGCATCCATGACGACAACAAAGAGGAGTGGAGAAAGCGCAGAACCTTGGTGTACCCCAACAGAGATGGGAAACTCCATTGAGGTCCCAGCTGCAGCTTGCTCTCTATTCTTTGGACAAGAGTAGAGCATCCCACTCTATGAGTTCCTCAGGCGTACCGTATAACCTCACGCGGTACGCGGTCGAAGGCCTTCTCCAAGTCGAGAAAGGCTACATGCACCGGATTCTGTTTCTCGCGATGCTTCTCCACCAGGAGGAGGGCGGCGTGTATAGCATCAATGGTCCCACATACGGGTGCGATGCCACACGAATTGCTGGAAAGCTGGCCGATGTCACAATTCGTCCATCGCAATTCGCTCATAGGTCTTCATGTTATGCGAACCGTTGTGGCAGACTTGCATTTCAGCTGACTACTTTGGATCTGATGGTGAGGAGCTTCGACGCGCATGGAACTTTGAAGCATTTTTTGCGCACTTTCCAGCCGTATGCTTTTCGCCGCTCGAAGAGCGCAGAACCCATCCGCGGACTTCCCTTGAGCGATGGAAGCAGTTTCTGCACGAGCAGCTTGGATGGCACCCACCCTAGAATCCCTTCCCTAGCCTGGTTCTGCGCTGTTCGAGAAGCAAGAACCGCAGAACTCTGCGTTCTCTGCGCGACGAGAGGTTCGCCTGTGTGATGCTAGGAATGAAGAATTTCGCGCTCCATCGCCAACGCGCGCCTAAATGATTTGGTAACCATTCGGGAGTGTGTTCGTTAAGATCGTGCTAGTGTGAACTGGTATGTCTGACAAGGATAAACTACCGGCCTCTTAATCGGCTGGCCAACACAATTCCTTGTGTACGCCGAATATGGGCACTATTGTACTTTCACAACTCCAGAGGTCGAAAAAAAATTTTCGCCCAAACTTCGGCTAGGGGGGGGGTTATTTGGGATGCTGATCACGAATCTGACATCCGTTTTTCGTTTTAAGCTGGAGTACGGTAGGTTACGGTAGGTACGGATGACTAAGGCTGTCGAGGTCATAATCACCGATTTCGCCCAAACTTCGCCTATGGGGGTTATTTGGATGCTGATCACGAATCTGACATCCGTTTTTCGTTTTAAGCTGGAGTACGGTAGGTTACGGTAGTTACCGGTGAGTACGAGTACCGGTGAGTAAGGTAATGGTCACCGATTGCGCCCAAACTCCAGCGTAAAACGAATAACGGATGTCAGATTCGTGATCAGCACCCCGAATAACCCCCATGAGGCGAAGTTTGGGCGAAATCGGCGATCATGACCTTGGCAGCCTTAGTCACCCGTACCTACCGTAACCTACCGTACTCCAGCGTAAAACGAAAAACGGATGTCATATTCGTGATCAGCACCTCAAATAACCCCCTAGCCGAAGTTTGGGCGAAATCGGCGATCATGACCTTGGCAGCCTTAGTCACCCGTACCCTACCCGTAACCTACCGTAATCGGCCGTAATTCTGAAAATGGATCTCAGATTCGTGATCGGCACCCCAAATAACCCCCCTAAGCCGAAATTTGGGCGAAAAAATTTTTCGACCTCTCCTCGACTCGTGGAGTTGTGAAAGTACAATAGTGCCCGAATATGTATTCAAATCGCCTCCAAAACTCTCCAAGAGGTAGAGTGGGTGCCTCATCCAAGACGAATCGAGTAACGCTGTACTTTAGCTCTTTATCGTTATCCCTTATCCTGAAGAAGTGAATGTGCATCCCTAAGGTACTGATTGGCACCGTCTTTTATTCTTTTTTTCACCATTTATTCCTAAAGATAATTTAGCAGCATCATTGTGTAGTTCTGCTGATTTCTAGTAGTTTCTGAATGCGTTACAAAAATTTGGCTACATAGCAGGACAAACGACTAAAAGGCAATTTTTCTATTTTGTGGCACTGCGGTTTTTACAAACTTGCGGATTTGAAAAAACATAAAGAAGTCGTTACTTTTGAGTCAGCAAAACGACAAGGTTTTTTTTAAATAAAAAAACACGACCATTTTTTGGCTTCGAATGATTAAGAAAAAGTTGTAGCATAAGTAAAAACGCAGCGCAAACGAGACATCGGAAGGTAGGTTAGACAAGGATAGGCTTCCGCGCTCGTTGTTTGAATGAAATGCGTCAACTCTTTTTGAATTCGCCATAGAGAATTTATGGTAATGCGTGGAATGAAGTATAAAGATGAATAAATCAGCGGGAATTACAGCTGCATAGGCAAAGCATCAGCGGAGTCCAATGAACAGCGTGTGCTGTCGATGTGAAATTTCATCCCAAATTCCGAGAACGTTTGGCGGTCGCGGTCGCACGCCATAATGCATGCAAATGTGCTAGCACATGTGATCACAGCGCCACAAAACCCGACGGTCTGACGAACTAGCCTTTCGTTCCCTTAAGTCTCACCTTTATTCCGGTGAATGGCAAGAAGAATTCTAGGGAAATAATATACTGAGTGTTCACTTCCTCCTGAGGTGAATTATACGGTCCAGGACAGATATAATCCACATTTCCGGTGCCAAGGTGTGCCAAAAAAGACAATCTAAGACGGAAATTCAGGTTTCAAGCTTATTATGCACATATGTGAAACGTTTGCACATTATAAACATACAACTTATTGCAAGGGCTGAACGAAGGCTGAGAAGGATAGAAAGGAGGCGTAGTCAATAATCGTCTTGGTTCTTCACAAGTTCTCCTCTTCTATCAGGCTGTCGCAAAACTAATCGTCGAAACAGACCTCTTACTTCAAACTGCTATAACTCAGCTTCAACAAGGTTATTAATCAAAAAATATCAAAATCTATGTTTTTTGCCAAGGAGCAGGTAATGAATCGAATGCTTTCCAATAAAAACTGATTCCACAGGAATTAACGAAATCAAGGGGCACATTCCATTTACAAAACGTTAAAGTTCGATACAATCACTGTTGTCTGTGCTCTAGTGAAAAAAATTTAGTGGAGCCGATTTATATACCACGTCTATGTTACACTGCACACTTTTGAAGAAAACTAAACGCTTCAAAAATCAAACTAAGCACATCACACACAAAAACGATTGTTGTCCAAAAGTAAACTAGATTTTCTTTAGAACGGTCAAAATGAACTTTCGCTTTGAATGATGATCTATGATTTCCTATAGAATTTTTTAGATAGCTTGCGTTAAAACGTGAAGACAGCGTCCGGATTACAATAATTAGATTGATTATAATTTTCTTATTTTAGCTGTCAAAATATTTTTGTGCAGCTTTAAGAGCAAAAACCAGCAATTTTTCAATGTGCTTTAGAAATATAGCTGCTTCCTCGCACTTTTAAATAAGCTTTTTCCTAAAAAAATTAATAACATTTCTCTGCGTTGAGTTTTTGTGACAAGCGACTTAAAAGGTTACAAAAAGTCGCAGAGAATTTTTGAAATGGACGATTTGCTTTAGCCTTCTTAGAGAATACCCAGTTGAAACTGAATGACGCAGGCTTCGATTCTCCAAGAGTTCAGTTTGACGTAAAAATTGTTTATCTCGATTCCGACTCCAGCTCCTCCTGAATTCACCGGAGGTCCCCAAATCTGCTTCATGATAAGTGACGAACGAGCTCAGGGACTGATGGTGGAACATAGCAGCAGCGCAGCGCCACGTGCAGGGCTTCTCCTCAAGTTCAAGGGCGCCCTACTGCATCCTTATATCATTGTCTTCCCCAGGGTTATCAGTTTTATGGTGATTACTTTTGGGAAATTTTCCTGCACACGTTACTAGATTAAGAATAGCAAATTAGATGAATTCATTGCTAATTACAAAAAAAGAAATCCGTCAAAATCTCGTCAAATTTCTAATATATTCCGTTAATTCCTTGAGCGAAATTTAAACGAAAAACACCCGGTACTGGTTTGAAGGCATTAAACGTTGTTGTTATCCCTTTTTATTGTTGTTCTGCTTCCTAATGCTTTTGAAAGAGGTTTCGATGGACAGAGCCTTAGAGGGCGAAGGCGTTGAACTGCACAATTCTGAAGCCTGCATGGAATGAGCAAAATATGCTCTTGAAGAAAGGGAGAATGAGAATCGAATAAAAATCGTTACTAATCATTTTCCGGTTGGGAGGTCGCACGCATTGTACTCCTATCAGATATCGCAGAAAAATTCGGATGTTCATTTGCCCTATAGAATGCCTTGCATGGTAAGTAGATAACCAAGGGAGTCCTTTGTCCTTCCAGAAAATTCGGGTAGAAGTTCGCAATTCCTAGGGTTGGCAGGTAAGGACCGTTCGGACGCGGTGAGCATCTACAGTCGCTTCGTGCAAGATCTGGTCTAGTGGCAACTGCGCCATTCGCGGCCTTGTCTCAGTGGTACTGCGTGAGAAACAGAGGATTTGGTATTCGTTCGGTGACGAGGAAATGCGATCAATGGTACAAAAAAATGGAAGGATATACCGTATAGAAAATGTACGGAGAAGCAAACGCGGGAGCTCCCATGAGGTAAGGCAAAAATCCTCCTTTGGAGGCACAGAAGTGCGTGTTTAAAGAGTTGGTGACCAGCTGCTTAATTTGGTGAACAACTGCTGAATTCCAGTCATTTCTTCACTGTCTCAAGCGTGTAGGGCGAAGAAAAGTTGTTGTCTTCAACTGCGCTGCATCTGCATCAGTATCAGCTTAGGGAATGCGAAGTTAACTATCAGTCTTCAGGATTACGGTGCGAACCGGCATGGAATGTCGTACACAATCACAAATCAACAGATCCTTAATTCTCTAACACATTCTGAGAAAATGGAACCGCGTGGTATTTTTCCACGACTATGTCGTATGAAAGGGGAACACACCCAATAAAGAAGGATTTTAGAAGTGCTCGGTATTCCTAAGCAGAGTACTACCACACAGCGTTTTTTTGCGGACTGGCCTTACTGTTGAGAGAGCCAAAAAACATTCTGATAAGCTAGTATGATTTACAAAGAATGATAAAGTTGTCAGTAGGGAGTAAATGTAAGTTCAGTATCATTGACTCCTCTATGCCCGCAGCCTCTGGAAGCTATGACCTCTTTCGACCATTTCAGGATTTATCCTCATCTTAGTGAACTTCTAGTCAGAGGTTTCTTACAAGCTCAGAAGTGTGATGGTTCCTTAGCCAAGTCGTGTGCTGTTTCTCGTATACTCCCACATAATCATTCTATACACTGATGTTGCTGCGGTGGCAGATACCTCAGAAACCTCGCTCCTTTGAAAACAGAGGAAACATGCCGTTAGCGTCACAGGAGAAGTCGAACACGCTGGAGTGACAGTATTAAGGAAAGTTATAAAAAGCAGAGTGCAAATGCTGTGGAGCGCTGAGCTTCGCTGACGATCCGTACCAGAAAGAAAAAAGGAAGGAAGCAACCAAACCTTCGAAAATTAAAAAGCATTATTATGTATTTTCTAGAAATTTATGTGCGACCGGTAACAAATGCAGCTTGAGGGCTATAGCTTGCTGAAATCTTTAGACATACGAAAACACAGCTGAGTTGCAAACTGACGGCGGAACTGTACGAGATTTCTAAGCGACAAAATTTGATTTCCTCGTGGCGTACAGGCAAAGATCCCTTGGGAGTCCTGATGTGTTGTTTGTTGTAGACCATGAGGCTTGCTCGCAGACGCTAGGAGCGAGACTTTTGCTTCACCACGCGACTCTTCTTCTAGTAACCGCCTCACCACCCATGGCATCACCTTGCACTTGGGTCTCCACGGCGCGCGTTCTCTAGGTCACTGGAGTCCGCGGTCTACTTCGCTTCGCGTCGTGTAAGTTGCTCTCGCACAGCCGAAAACAAATCTTGAAATTTTCATAGATATTTCGGGGAATCTCTGAAAAGCTGAGCGAAATTGAAATTACGATGACTTTTTCTTAGGAAATACGCGCTATTTATTTATTTATTTATTAAATAAATACGTCAGCGAAGACGTACCAACACAAGCATAAGTGGGAACCAAAAACTGTTAAACAGAATGCAAACTGAATAAAACCCTATGAAGGATGAGCGAGAAGACGGAAAATGCAGAAAAAAGAACAGTTATGAGAAGTGATCGAAGGTAAAGGCATTTCCTCGAAGCAGTACCTCAACTCTCCAAGCACAGCTGCATATCATGAAAAGCAAAATGGGCAAACGCTGAACTCCGGGAGATAAACTGCAAGGTGAGGTATTGCAAAGGAGTAAAACCTGAGAGCATTAGTAAGGGATAGCTGGACCCGCTGCCACCAATCCTTGCCCATATAGGTCGCAGGAGGCAGCAGGATGCATAGCAAAGTACGATTCCATGAATGTATTGGTTCCAGGAGCCTGCAGAGAGTGCCAAGGAAGAAGCATGTCTAGAGCAGGTAGCAAAGAAGCAGGCCGTGAAAGAAAGCATTAACATAAATTACAATTTCAGGTGAGCAATCAGCGTTGATATGATACACAGAGCAGGAAAGCTCTTCGCATTTCGCATGGCGGCAAAATAATTTTTGTGCTCGGGTGAAATCATTTCATACATAGGAAGGCAGGAAGAAAGCCATTGTACCGTCCTGGAAAGCATGAACTGCCGAATCAAGAAGACGTGGTCCTAAAAAATTCCGTCCTCAGGTTGTCTACAAACTGTGCCGACCGTACACGAGGAGCGCAGTCGGAGGTGCTGGCTGTCGCATAGATTGATTCCAGGTTCCTGGTGTGGATTTCCTGCCCAGGCCAACTGTTTCATCCCTCTGGGGCCGGTAATTGGTAAGAGACATGCCTGCGACGGATAGTACACTGACTTGCTCTTCGGACTGGCCACTGCCAGTCACTGCACAGGTCAAAAACGCACTCGAATCGCCTCGACGACATCTCGTAGAAGTACATAGAATGTGTGACGCATCGTGACGTGCAAAGGGATCGAATAACGTCGTTCTTTATCTTTTATTATATATAACTTTCCATTCCATGCTCGCGAGAGTCTGATTATTGATCACTGCTTTGAATATGTAACCCTTAAGCTGAATCTCCGTTCTACTGGATTGGATTCTCACTATATTTCCTTTTCTATTAAGGACTTATTCAATCACAGTCACAATAAACACTGGAGAAGCAAGGTGAAGGCGTCATAAAATCCCTTGGATTAGGAGGACGATTTTGTAACGGACTTCAAAAGAAGAGCGCTATGTAGTTCAATTACAATGATTTTCTCCATTCTCGGGTGAATACATTCCATGGCACTTGTGCGCTGCGTCCCACTATGTGCTTTTCTGATAGACAGCACCACTTATATTCTACACTCCTTTTTTGCGAACAAAATAACTATGGTTCTACACCTCTTGAAAAGGCATTCAACAAATTCAAAGCAAGCGCATAGTGTCTGAAGGCTGCTTAAATGTTCAAAAATTGTGAAGTGGATAAAATAACGTGACCAAAAACGTCGACGGGAGCAAATGGTGGACCAGGGATCACCACTTTTAGAGCGAGGAAAGGCACAGAGGTTGTATCAAGCTAGGAGATGGCAACACTCCTGCTCCTCTGTGTCTCTGTGTCTCTCTCGTAAGTTAGACTTCCTTCATATAATTGGTGTTCGTCTTGATTTTTGTCTTCCTTGTTGAAGAGGTCAGAGCGTACAGTGTTCTTTCTAATCCTATCCTGGGCAAAGAGCATGTCGGATGGCATTCAAATTTTCGAAGTCATTGTAGAAACAGGAAGCAGGTCCTTCCAGTGGCCGTCAGATGACTATCACACATTTAAAAGTCTAAATGGCTGCTGATCTGTGAATGAATGATTAATCTTCTTCAATTGATAACCTCGTGCGCGAAACGGGCACTTCAAAGAAAAAACTATACAAACAGGAAAGGGGAAAACAACGTGAATAAAAAGGCCACCAGGGCCAAGAAATTAGAAAAGGAAAAGCAGGAAAAAAGGTGTATCACTAGCTACCTATTCCACGAGAGCCGTGCTCTTATGCTCTCTTTGCGGATTTTCAGTAAAGAATAAAACAGGAGCAAATCACAAAAATCACAAAATAAGTTTTTTATGTTCTGCAAAATTCTAAGATAATACATGTAAATATGTCAAGTGAAAATTAAACGAACAAAAGGTTTTGGCGACTAACATGTCGGGTTTAATACTGTAATAAATGTATAAAAATAATAATGTACAACTGTTACTGAATATAAATATATATCGAGGATAAAGAACAGAAGTCTCCGTTAAACGAGCCCTTTTTGACGCGCGCATTCTTACTCTATGGAAGGAGGCAGTTCGACTCCGCTTTTGGCCTTTGGTCAAAGACTAGAGGTGTCAACCGAGCGAATGTCAGCTCATAGAAGTCTGAGCCAATTGGGATGCAAGGCTTGGTTGGCCTAAGCGGGAAGCCTGAACCAAGAACCCTGATTCGGGGGTGCACGTCCCCACGTGTGCGCCACTAGATGGCATTGAATGTGCTTCTGCTATAATATGGCACGCTGTTAATATTAGGTTGGTGCATAAATTCTTGGACATTTGATCCCTCCTGAATTGAAAGCGCACTTTCCCGCCAAATTTCTCACATGTATCAACGCGTAAATGATCGATCGATAGAGAAAGGAAAGGAAAGAACAGTGTGAACGGATGTTCCTATCATTTACTTCTGCGTTGTTAACTTCAGCTACATATTACGGCTAAGCAATTCATCCCAACTGAGACGCATATTCGGCACGTCATGCTATTCCTGCATCAATCTGGCCTCAGTGCCAACGAATCGTGTCGTCCCCTGAAGGATGTTTACAAACGAGAGTGTCCTCCTCGAAGTACTGTGTACCAGTGGTTCTTGAAGTTTGCAGTTGGTGAATTCTCCGTTGAAGATAATGAACGAGAAGGGCGCCCGATGACACTGGGTTTGGATGACCTCCGAAGTAGAGTGGAAGCGGACCCATACTAAACCGCTCGCGAACTATCAAGCACTCTTGGTGTTGGTCACTCAACAGTCGTTCGAGGATTGAATTGGGAAGGTGCAAAAATTGGGTCGCTGGGTACCTCACGACTTGACACAACATGACATGGATCGCAGAGCCGATGTCGCTCTGTCTCTCCTTACCCTCAGACGTACCCACGGAGGGACAGACAACCTCGCCACCGGGGATGAGAAGTCGATACTCTACTCTAGTTATCACCGGAGTGCACAGTGGGTTGACGCAACTGGAGAGGCAGAGGACGTTCCCAAACCCGACCTTCAAAAAGGTGATGCTATGCATTTGGTGGAGCGTTCTTGGCGAAGAATACTGGGAGCTGCTGAACGAAGGGATAACAGTGACGGCAGAGGTCTACGTCAACCAACTGAGGAAGTTGAGGGCCCACCTTCAAACCACACGAGGAGAGCAAGTGAAGGTGTATTTTCAACACGACAACGCTAGACCGCATATTGCTAGAGCGACGGCGGCTGAGTTGGCGGACTACGGATGGACCGTTCTTCCACATCCACCTTACTCACCAGATCTCGTTCCTTCTGATTGTCATTTGTTTTCAAGCCTTCAACGCTATTTGGACGACCAGCAATTTAGGAACTGAGAGGATGTCAAGGAGGCACTGCTCACATTTTTCGAATCACAACCGGCCACGTTTTGGACTACTCCATGACTTACCAGCACGTTGGCGAAAGACAATTGATGTAAAGGGTGGTTATTTCAAATGATTTGATATTGTTGTTCGTATGTTGTGATAATAAATATTTCATGCCCCAAATGTCCGAGAACTTATGCACCAACGTAATATAAAAAAAATTAGCGATTAAACTAAACTGAACCGATTCTGGGCAAAGTCGGGGGAAGTACCAGCTGTCCTGCAATAACGCTGTGGAGTTCTGTTTCCGCAGAACCTGTTTCCGCAGAATTACAGAATCTGTTGTTCCTATTCCGGCTTAATTCGTGATTGTGAGCACCCAATTACAGGTTCCTACTTCGGGTTTCGCACTCAGGCTAATCAAGCCTTCCATCCCTTCATAGTCGGTGAATTGGTACCAGAGCAATAAGCCAGTTCTAGTAGCATCCGTGACAGAAACATAATCCACATAGGTTATGACTTACACATTCGTTTATCCTTTTCATCCAACCGACTTTGAAGTATAATACCGCTCCTGTCTTTTGGTTTTTGGGAGGAATGGACGCAAAAACCGCCGCTTTTGCCGTTTCCACATAACTCCCTTCAAAGTGGCCTATTCAAAAATGTTATCATCGGAATCCACTCTGAGAGATCTATCCAATTGTGTAGGCATCATGCAGTGACTTGGAAAAAACAGGTCCTATGACCCCTAAATTCTGGGCGACGACCTCTATGTTTTGCTGGAGGGAACTGCACCGAAGCAGTCCAGGTTTAATAGTTCTCAAATCTATTTTTTTCTAAAACCACTGCATGTCTATCATGGGATAGACCGCACCCATCGGATTCGGGTCGTAACATTTATTTTTTGATTAGGCCACTTTGAATAAAGTTTTTTGCGTTTGTTCCTCCTGAAAACCAAAAGACAGGGGCGGTATGTAGTATGGTAGATGTAGAAAATTATTAATGATCGAAATAAAATTTGTGAATCTATCCTAGCCGGGAGCGGGCAATCTTAAAGTGTCAACCGGGTACATCATCCCATATCATACAACCACATCCCCTGAACTTAGGTAAAATCTTCGCATCACGGGACAGCTCCTGAAGGTCTCGTGGAAAATCAAGGAAGGGACTGGAGTCGCGATCACTAGATGCCCCTCTCCGAGCAGGATAGTTCAAAATTTACATAGATTATAACGCGAAATTTATGAACCAACTCGGAGATCTAACTTACCTTCTTCACTATCGAAAACTTTTAACGTGCGGTGCTCCACTACTTCATTTCGTGGTAAGAAATGTAGATTGAAGGGGACGTTGTGGCATACACTTGAGCTCTTTGGCGGGTTTTCGTCGCTATTGCACGTGCAAAAATACAACACCGAGCGAAAAATTGATGGAAAGCCGTGTAATTGCGGAACGCGGCCAGAATTGGCCGCACATTGGTCAGAAATTCAATCTAATACTGACGCCAGCGGCGAGCGCTCCACATTACGGGCCATATTGCAATGAGAACCTGCAGACGTCATCAGAACTGTTATGACGTCACCGCAATTACTCATGAACACAAGGAAGTGGCATTTCGTCTTAGACCTCGGAAGCAACAGTGGAAAGGAAGGGGAGTAAGTGGAGCACCGAGCGTCAGGCAGGAAGGGGATGCTCTACCTGTTAAACATTGCTGTCATTGAGCCTTCTAGTAGCAGCTGCTATACATGAATAAGAGAAAAAAGAAGCTAGAAGTATAATCAATAATTCACATTTACCCGTGAAATGTATCCTCCAGTCCAACCGGTGTGCGTAGAGAAATTCTGATGGTACGGAGACTATTAGTACAACGAAAATCTACGAAAATACGGGTGCACTGCTATTGCCGTAGATATTCGTCATCACAAGATCGTACAATTTTCCCTATGTTAACCAACCGTTGGGTGGGCGAAAGGAAATGTGAATCATATCGACAATATCGTCAACTGCGTACCAGGTTGCCTCAAAAATAACGTCGGCTGTAGGCCACCATATTTCAACTAAAAGGTCTTCTCTCAAAAATCAGCTCAGCGACAAAACCTGTCGAATCAAACATTTCTCTTTGATAATAGGCTAAGGTTCCACTGGCACAAAATTCTAGCTTCTAGCTTCTGCAGGCGACAAATTCAGAGTGGTTCAGCATCTAAACTTACTATTTTCTTTGAGATTCAGAAGGGCCTACTGTGAGTGTAGTTATTGTTAGCTTTGGATGTCTAAGTCGATTCCGCAAACAGCGGCGGACTGTCGCACCGATGGACTTCGTCATGTCTCTTAGCCAATACCAACATACCTCAAGACCTAAGCTGCGGCAAGGTCTAGGTCCTTTGCCTTGCATAATGGGATTGCAAGGCTCTGAAGATGCAGACTACCGTTAAACAGTGACCGTAACCATTTCTGGGCAAAGTTCTGCCTTTGCAATGTTTAGGTAGCGAGAAAATGCACTTGCTCTGTGCAACGGCTTTTTTCGCACCAGAATGTCCAATGCTTATTCTCAAAATTTGCAAAAGATCAAGAATAGTCTCAATGTACTACAACGACAAGCTCGATTATTCCAATCATATTTTTTCAAGGTGTAAGCTGGCTGAGAACAGAACTTTCCAAACTTTAAATTACTTTCACTTAGGAGTAAATCTCACCGTGTCAAAGCATATTAAACGCGTACTCCTCTTACAGTAAAATCCAATTTTAACGGTATGTATTTTGCCCTAGCACGAAGAAGATATATATGCTATAGAGAAGGATTGAATGTACGCAATGTATCACGTATAGGCGACATGGTTCTTTTAGACCTGAAGAAGGGCTTAAGGCCCGAAACGTCGTCAATAAAGATTCGACTACGTCGAGCTTCACTACTATGATAACGAAGATATAAACATGAAGCTCAGGGAAACAACTGTCCTAAGCTATAGAGAAGGTTCAGAATAATTACATAAGAAAGTTGCTTGTAAGGATTGACGGTTTTCTTTATTCAAAAATTCCTAATTCTTCCCTAAGAAACATTTATCTATCATCTATGTCTACCATATATCAATCTATTATAATCACAAATAACTATCATAAAGAAAAATATCTATCAATGTCTGGGTTGCATACGCGGGAGTCTAGACGGAATGTAATTGATTTATGTGTGGTTGACAGACTGCTGCACATTTCAGGTATCTATGCTCCTTAAAACTTCTTCGCTTCGTAGAGGTCCGGTTCTTGAAACAAGGCTTAGGCCACCCAAAACCAGAGTGCGTGCGCAATCCTGTACTGTCAGAGCGGGTGGCGCCTATCTCGCCGAGTCACGAACAGTTCCGCAGCCAAGTAGAAGTTGAGATCTGCTAGTTTTTTATTGGATAGCGGCCAGCCATTTCTTCTAACTCGAGCTGTGTGCTGTGTATTTGCTTGGTGTTGATTTCACATGTTTTGTAATGTGTTTTATCAGTTAGCTAATGTTATGTTGTCTTCTTGCATAAACCTCCACTGATTCAAGCAAGATTTGGGATAAAAAGAACGACGCTATCCTATTCCTGCAAAAGATGCGCCATGCAATGTACTTCAACGGGATGTGGCAATGATGAATGCGTATCTGGCGGGCGCCGTGACTTGCGGTGGCAGCCTATCGTCAGGTTAGTGTTTTGCCCGTTCCAGAGAAGTCTGGTATCAACGCATCGCCTCCGTAGGGACGGAAGGCTTGATTGGCCTAAATGGGAAATCTGAACCAAAAACTTCATTGGGGGTGCACTTTGTCTCTGGGGCGCTACCGCGCGTCTAAGGAACATCCGAATAGTGGAATGCATGATTTTTTTCGTCAATAATTCATTTCGAGGAAGCGTCACGTGCATGTCGTCACGTGCGTGCATGTGAGTACTTATGAAAATTAATGTCTTTTAATCATTCATATCATTCACCAATCAAGATCAGGTGAACTGTGAAATGGAAAAGCAGGTTTTCCGGCTCAAAAGAAATTCAAAAAGTGAAAGCCTATCACGGGTGTCATCACAAAATTCGCACTTAAAACTACAGGAAGATGAATCGAAATAAGAGGATTTCAAAAAATAGGGCTCATCGAGCTGCAACGAGTGTACATGCAGTGTATGGTAGCAAGAGGAAATAGAGGTTAAAATTATTCAAAAGAAAAAAAGTAAAAGTTAATCGATAAATGCCGGCGTTAATCAATTCTTATGTGGGGCTGATCACGCTTTCTACTTTTACGATATATCGCGGAGACCGTTTGAGTCCGTGTCAGTGACTTGCGCTGAGAAATCTATCAGCAAGTCCTTTTTTCCTTCCGGACACATGGCCAATACTCGATCTCGGTGAAATGAAAGGCTTTGTGGGCCTGAGAATGACCCTAACTTGTGCACACTCGGTACGAACGGGCCGATGTGTAGCCAACATTCAATTAATTGTTTGTTTTTGAGATGGTTCTGCAAAATGAAAAGCTACAGGTGAGACTAAAGCAGAATCGCGTGCTTGATTTTCGATAAGGAAGACCTGCCATGGATTCGTTGTAAAAATCAAAACTATGCGCCGCACTCTGAAAACAGAATGAGCTTGCGCAGCACGTCAGTATTGCAAGTGGATAAAGCGAATGTCTTCAGGAGTGCTTGGCTCTGCACTAGCAGCTGCTTAAAGTGACATATTTCATATGCGTGAATTTACATATTCAATACTTTACAGCAAAGCTTAAAGATTGGCCGGTTTATTATGCGAGTTGCAGTGCTTTCAAATCGTAAATTTTGCCAAAGTGCTTGCCTTCAATTGAACGAAGTAGCTCATGAAACCTGATACCGCTCCATGGCCCTTTGGCAATGGAGGCGAAAAATGTGCGCCACATCTTCATTTCCTGCGCTAGGTCTCAATTTCATTCACTATTTAGCATATCAGCAGGCGCTCCCTTATAAGCTGGAAATGTTGCCAGTGATATAGCCGTCGTCATGTTGCTTTGACTTTAAAAACTGGTATTCGAAAAAATAGCCGTAAATCTATAGCAAAATAGTAGATCGCTACTTCACTAGCAAAGCAACTACGAGCAGTAGGAAAATATGCAAGCAAGCTGTCATAGAATTTTAATTTATCGTCTAAAAACACAAATGAAGCACAGTTCTTGTTAGGCTGATCGCGTAACTGAAAGCTTGTCCTGGTGGACCAACGGATTGGCCTCGACTAAACGTGCACTTTTTCAGGTTTGTAACTTGGCTAGCTCATCGTCGCACTAGTCGAAATCGCAATGACCATAAATAGGGAGAAAGAGGAGGCAAAACTTCCGAAAACTGGGTGGCGAGTCACATCGAGGAAAACTCGTTCAGAAGGAGAGCAAGACTGGCGTTGACATTTGCCGAAGAACGGATTCTTATACACAGCAGAAAAACGCAATGGCAGGAAGTAGGCGGTGGGGTGGAGGCAAAAATGCACTGGATGCAATAGAAAACCAGAAGGGGCCCTGAAGGAGTAGGCCGCAGAGAGCGTGCGGAGCGCGGAGAAGCGGCGACACGAGTCGGACGAGATCGATGGCGCCCCTGAACGGCCTCCTCACCTAAGAATGAGATGAATGCTGCTGGATCAATTAGCCGGCGGAGGCCTAGAAACAAAGCGGCGAGGAAGAGGAGGAGCGCTGGAGCCCGGGGCAGAAGACGTGCCATGGTGGGATTTCTCAGAGAACCTCACGGAAATTGCGCGGAACTGCTGGAAGCGTGCCGTCTTCGCGGAGAGAAATTTGAACAAAAAAGGGGGCACGTTAAAGAAGAACTGATAACTGAGCTGGAGCCAGATCTTAAACGTTAAAAGACAAGCTAGCTCAGGTTTGCTTCCTCACTCGGATCTGAACGATAAAGGGTAAAAAACCAGCTTTCAACAATTTTTCCCAATCAGATAGATATAGTACTGATTATTCAACACCTGAGGGAGGGAAGACTTGGTTAGCTTGGGTGGATCGGATCCAGAACCAAGAGCCTTGAGTCGGAGCGACAGTCGTTGTTTCCATGGACTACATCACCACATGCTGCCACTCTCAACATAAAAGGAAACCGAGGGCGGTGGTATTCAATCTTCTTTTGCAATGCGCCAGGCATTATACTTCTACAGGATGTGGTGTAGGCAATCTGAACCCGCACTTGGCCTATGTAATGGTTCAACACCTAGAGGACGAGAGTAATTTTCGCGTGTCTGGCCCGCGGGCGAAGCACGCCGCACAAATGTGGCACGACATACCGTAACCCGAACTTCGTCTAAGTATAAATTTGGGATGCCAAACATGATGCTAATAATTGTCCAACAGTTACGGTTGATTACTTTTCTTCCTCCTATTATTCTACATTTTTATTTTTATTATTTTTATATTTATTACAGATGCTCCGTCACGCATATGCGTGCTTCGCGCGATGTTGCAGTATCACTATGCTAAGGGCAATCACATCAAGCTAGCTGCTCTGATTATGCAGCTTATTACGTTCCAACTCTGCTCTACCTTCCTTAAGATCAGGGGCCAGATTTATCAACCGTTTATCGGCCGCTAGCGGTGAAAAGTACCGCGAAAACCCAGATACCGAGATTCATTAGCATCAGGTTTGGCGGTATTTCCCACCGTTACCGGCCAGCAAGCGATTGATGCACATGACTCCAGTAGAGTACATAATTTTGCGGTATGAAGCCATCAAGACCCCTTCCCCCACCACTAGCGCTTAAGATCGGCATCATCTCAGCGGTTGAGTAATGTTGATGCTTGTGCTAATCAGTGCCATCGTCCCCTAAGTTCTTCGACGAGCGACACGTTGACCACAGGCACCTTCAATCTTCGTCCTCAAACGGTCGAAACTAGGCAAAAATCGACATTTTCGATAAGTATGCTCGATTTGGGTCACACGACGAAAGCCGTTTTGTCAAAACGGAAGATTTTCACCACTCCTAATACTATGCTGGACGAAAATTTCTTTCCACACTCCTCTGGGCTGGTCCCACATTACTAATACTGGTCCCCCACTACTGGTCCCCCACTGCTGGATCTGGTCCCACATTATTGCCCAGTCTCTTACTGGAACTATTCCCCCACTGCTGATTCTCTTTAGTGGAAGTCGTCCCCATTACTGGTACTGGTCCCCATAACTGGTCCCCTTCCTGGAACTGGTCCCCCACTACTGCCCTCCCCCTTAGCGGACGACGTACTACTGAATCCCTATGCAGTTGGGCGACGTGTTCTACACGTCTTCTGAATCTCGGCACGTAGAATACGTCTGGATATTTTCCGCTATTTTCCTATAATTTCCCCTATTTTCACCAATCGAAACGACAACGACATCCGCAAAAAGTGATGATTTGACCAATATCAATTGGTGGCGATCGATACAACAAGAGCAAACTTCAGATTCGTGTTCAACCACCTAGACTACCTTCAGGGCTAAAGTTTACAGACAGGTAGGAGACGTCTAACTGTTTTCCGCTATTTTCCTGCACCGTAATTTGGGCAGTATCGATTGGTGGTGATCGACATTTCAAAAACAAACTTCAGATTTGTGTTAAGCGACTTTGATTGTCCCAGGGCTAGTGTTCCCAGGTAAGTAGAGGACGTTTGGGTATTCTTCGCTATTTTCGTGCCGTAATTTTCCCCATTTCCACCCCCCCCCCCCCTCCTGCAAGCTTCTGGAAGAGGGCATGGTGTAATCTCGGTTTTTGACACTAAAAAATAGCCGCCGCCCTGCTCTTTAGCAAGTTTTTTTTAACAAGTTTTAATGCATTATTTTTCCTCGAAAAATAAAATTTTCATAAAATTTCGAACAATGTGCTCACCTACTGGGTAGCTAAGTCAAAAAGACTGTGGTCCTGACACGACTACCTCGCAATTAAATTCGTGGACACTCAAGCATCTTCAACAGAAGTGTTTATTAACAAATAACTAGTAGCCGTCTATAATCGAAGTAAGATCCGCTCGAATGCGTAACCGCTTCTCATTTATCAGGCAGCTGGTTCTCTCATGGCTATAGAATTCTTGTGGTTTTGAGACGAAAGTTCCTTAGAGGTGCATTATGACTTGGTCCACATTGGTTAATGTTCTTCCAGCCAAGGAGCACTGCACTGAACAAAAAAGGTGGTGGTCACTCGGCGCACAGCCTGGGCTGAAAGGTGGATAAGTTAGACGCTCCAAGCGAAGGTCTTCGATTTTTTGAAGAGTTTTGCTTGCGACGTGTGGTCTGGTGGTATTCTGCTGAAGGATTGCCACTCCTGAAGAGCTGCAGGAGCCGATTTTGGAGCAGCTCAGCCTGCACGTCGCCAAATTAAAAAAGTAGACTTCTTCATTAATGCTGGAACCGCCCTTGATGAGTTCCCTGTGATAACATCTTCCCGACACTGGGATCAGGCTTAATCGTTGGCAGCGCCTTCGGTTTTTGCTCTAAGCCACTGGTTAGAACGCCGACGATTGTCCAGTTGAATCCACTTTTCATCATATGTTACCATTTGGTGGAGAAATTGTTCCTGCTTGTGACGATCCAGCAATTCCTTCGTGGCATCCACACGCTTCTTCTTCGTGAGGCACCCATTTACCTAGCTTTACAGAAAAGCCAACGCTGTGCAGAACCTTCTCAATAGAGGTGTGTGAGCACCTAAAGTCGAGTGCCAATATACGCGTTATCAAGCTCGGGCTTCCTTCGGTAGTGCTAATTAAGCTCGACGATCAAGGACAATCGCTATCCGGTGCGTCGCTTGTCTTCAGTTTCAACGTTCCCCCACGGAACCTCTTGAACCATTTGAACATTGTTGAGCGTTGCACAACTTCATCTCCTGCAGCTGCACATACGTTCTGTCGGGCTTCATTTGCAGAGTGCGCGAGCTGAAACTCGCGAACAAGGCGTTCGCGAATAGTGACTCTGTGTCCTTTTATTTCAGACTGAAAAATTTTCTCACCAAATCGGAGTGGCAGAGCAACAAAAGCAGTTTCGAGAAGTACAGACGAATTGGTTTCAAAAAGTGGAAAGAGCAAGAGAACTGATGCACAAATAACCTAATAATCTCTGCTAAAAGAAATGACTACGAATGAGTCCACGAATTTAGTTGCCGACCTAATAGAGTGATATACCGTCGCGCACCATTGAGCGACGTTGTCGACAACGTGTTAAGATTAAGATGGCCAAATGAAATGAAAAAGAAAAATGGCGTGTTTTATTCTTCCCGGATGAGACTCGCAACAGTTCACCGACCACGAAACGATAGATAGATTGGTTGGTCTGAGCGAGAATTCCGTACCAGGAACCTGGAATCGAGTGCTTGCGCCTACTCCGATTTAGCTACCATGCGCCGAAAATACTGAAATAAAATAAAAATACTGAAGAAAATAAAAAGACAGACAATTCGCGAATTCAGAGGCTCTTGGAAAACCAAATAGGCGTAATACAACAAACTACAGCAATGAAAATGTGGGCATATATATATATATATATATATATATATATATATATATATTTCATTCTCCCTCTCCATTGTATGCTTTTCCAATCACGAGGGAAGTGTGCGTGTCATTTGCACGTGATAGCTCATGCTAAACCTACCTAACTCGGACATAGAATGTGCAGAGCACATAGATATGGGGGAGATAGATAACGACAAAGACATTTCAGAAAACGGTATAGTTCTCGCAAATAAATGCAAGTTGTGGTGGTGCTGCCGCTAGCTCTACTGCATCATTGCGGAAAGACAAAGCAATCGCCGAAAAACGTCATGTTTGCTATTCAACTGTATCGCCGTTCGCCGCAACCATGGCAACACAATGTGCTTTTATCGCTTTGTGATCGGCTGAATCAAGAAAACACCCTCTCGGACCCAATCCCTTCTCGGGATTAATAAAGCGTTGTGACGATGTTGTCCTTTGCTGGAATTGATCACTTAGTAAATCTCGGCTCGTTTAAGGATTGGTAAGCATTCACCTAGACGTTTCTCCTTGGTTTCACCATAACGAGGAAGTCTGAAGAAAGTATGATGAAGCCCAAAGCAGTGGCAATAACGGTAAGCTCAGGTTCTTGGTGAGTGTTGTAGAACGATCTGCGGAGCTTAAACGTATTGCCAGTTTGAAAGGGCGACAACTGATTACAACGATTCGGTTTTAGTCCAATGATGAGATCGTGAATAGGTTTAAAAGATTTATTTTTGCCCATTTAGGTCTTGTCGTTGAGACCAATCGTACAATTGCCTTTTTGATGTTGTCCACACTGATTGCCGTAGCAATCTGGGTTACCGTTTCACCATTATCTTTGCCATACCCACTTTTCCCGTGAACATGGTGGAAGAGAGCTATTGAAGGAGCACATGGCTTTTCTAGAGAACCGTGTGAAGGGAGTACTTTCTCTTCTTATTCTCGAGTTTTGCACGTGAAGATCTTGGCTAACAATTCTGTATATCACTAAACTTATTTGTTGAAATTCATCTGGCAGCTAGCAAAGGTACAGGAGTGATCAGAACTGTCTGGATGGACAGAGCAAATGGCAGTAGTCGAACGACTTCCACCTTTTCTGCAACTAGGTGTCTAATAATTCCTTCATAGCCTGCGCACGCTTCTGAACAACGCAGCACATTGCTTCCAGCAAATACTTGCCTTCGATAGGTTCAGGATACACACAGTACATTAAGCTCCTTAACATCCCTGGTTTCCTGAGTTCATATCTGTATTCTCGTTTTCTTGAGAGCTTTAAATATTCAAGCGTTTATTGACATTGTTAAACAAAATGAAGGTGAGGAACTTGCAGAAATTTAGCCATCAGTGATTATAAAGAACGCAGGCGAAAAATCAGGATTTAGAACACCGGCGACAGCACAGTCGGGATAGTGAGAGGCCTCTTCAAGTGACCAGAAGTGTAAGCACTTCAAAGTGAAAACCTTTACATAAAGGGTAATAAGAAGAAACAGAGTGTGTTAGCAAGCGACTGGTTACTGGGCCCTTCACTCTTCTTCTTCTCCTGAGCGTTTAGTCGCAGGATCCGCTGTTCTTATGATCTGTCGCCACCTCACCCTATCAAGGGCGTCATCTGCCGTGGCGCCACTTCGGAGAGATCTCCCTTGATGACGTCCTTCCATCTTTTCCTTGGGGCTCCTCTCGGACGCTTTCCGGGTGCCTCGAAATCCAGGGCCAACCTTGTGGGGTGATCCTCTGGTCTTCTGAGGACGTGTCCATACCACCTCAGGCGCTGCTCTCTCATCTTCAGCTGGATCGGGGCTGTCTTCATCACTGCCCTAACATCCTCGTTTCGCATCCTGTCCCGACGGGTCCATCCACATGCCAACCTCAGCATCCTCATCTCCGCCGCGTGCAGTTGCCGCTCCTGCGCCTTACCCAGGGTCCAGCACTCACTGCCGTAGAAGGGGGCAGGTCTAACAACTGTTCTATAGAGCTTGCCTTTGAGCGTCCTGGAGCATTGGAGTACGGTCGCAGAGGATCCCTGTGGACTCCCTCCACTTGAGCCAGGCTGGGTTTATCCGTCCCTGACCGCCTGGTCCACACTTCCTTCCTCGGATAGGTCACTTCCCCGGTAGCGGAATTCTTCCACCTTCTCGATCGTTTCCCCTTGGCAGTCTAGGATCGATCCAGCGCACTGCTCAGAGCTGACGAACTTCGTCTTCTTCACGTTCAGCCGTAGGCCGTTGTCTGCGAGGGCTCTCTGCCACAGCTGCACCTTCTCCTCCAGCTCCTCCTGGTTGTCGGCTACTAGGGCGATGTCGTCCGCGTAGAGGATCGTTCTGAGAGGGCCTTCCTCAAGGTGGTTCACTATAGAGTCAAGCGTCAGCAGGAAGAGGAACGGGCTCAGAGCCGACCCTTGGTGTACCCCCACTGTAATGTCCACTTTCCTTGTCACCCCGTGTGAAGTTCGAATCGCCGCTTTCGAGCCCTCGTACATGTCCCTTATGACCGTGATCAGACGTTCCGGGACACCTCTCCTTCGAAGGGCATTCCAGATTACGGCCCGAGCTAGCCTGTCGAAGGCCTTTTCCAGGTCCAGGAATGCCAGATAGCAGGGTTTTCGTTTCTCCCGATATTTCTCCATCACCTGACGAGCGATGAAGATGGCGTCTGTGGTGGACCTCTCAGGCATGAAGCCCCACTGCACCTGGGAGATGGGTACAATCTCCCTCAACCTTGAGTCGACCAGTCGTTCGTAGATCTTCATCGTGTGGGAGATCAGTTTGATCCCTCGGTAGTTGGAACATTCGGAAGCGTCTCCCTTCTGCTTGAAGATGGGGACTATGGTGCTGTTCCTCCAGTCATCCGGCATCTTACCTTCTTTCGTGATTCTGTTGAGGAACTGCGTCAGCCAGTTGATTCTGAGGTTCCCGAGCACCTTCCAAGCCTCTACTGGCACACCGTCTGGCCCTGCTGCCTTTCCGAGTTTCATCTCCCCTATGGCCTTGCAAACCTCTTCTTGCGTCCAGGGTGGGATGGGTCTTTTCGTTGGTTGTTCTTCCTCGACCGGGCGACGAGGGAACTCCTCGTTCAGGAGTTCCTTGAAGTACTCCTCCCATCTCTCTCTGACTTCGACCGGCTTCCGTAACACTCTACCGTCAGCACTCTTCACAGTCTTCACTGCTCGAATGTCGAGACTAGCTCTATGACGCGCCTTGGCCATGCGAATGGCGAACTTCTCTCCCTCTGGCCCGTCTAGTTTCTCATACAGGGCATCCATTTCCTCGTTTCTTTGCCTTCGCTACAGCTGTTTTTGCCAGCCTCTTCAGCTTCCTATAGGCTGTGAGATGCTCGGGTGCCCTCGTCTTCTGCCACAGCTTGTAGGCCTCCTTTCTTCCTCTTCACCGCAGCCTGCAACTCTTCGTTCCAGAACCATGCCGATTCATCCCCTCTGGTTCCTCCCTTTGTTTCTCCCAGGATTTCCTTGGCACATGTCAGGATTGTTTGGGCTACCCTCCTCCAGGTCTCATTCACGGGACCAGCTGGATCTGGAAGGCCTGCTTCGAGCGCTGCCCTTCGTAGCTCGTTCCGCTCTGAACCCCGCAGTCTCTACCATCGGATCCTGGGTTCCGTCGTCACTTTGGGCCTGGTGGGTAGAGGTATGCTAAGGTCGGCTGCCAAGGGTCTATGGTGTGATGACACGTCTTCTCCCGGAATGACCTTCACATCCAGGACTGTTTTCAGGGCAGCCCTTCGAACCAGGATGTGGTCGACTTCCGTCCTTCTTCCTTCGCTAGCACAGGTCACCTTCTGGCTCTCCCTCTTCGCGAAGAAGGTGCTACAGACAGCCAGGTCGTGGGCGATAGCCAGATCCAGAATTCGTTCTCCATCCGGGCTTATCAGGCCGATCCCTTTACCTCCATGAACCCTTTCCACTCCTCTTCTGCCACACCCCACATGCCCGTTCATGTCCCATGCTATGGTGAGGTAGTCGCCTTCTGGTACGGACCTTATGGCTTCCTCGAGCGAGAGGTATAAGTCATCCTTGTCGTGCTCGGAGCATCCGGTCTGCGAAGCGTAGACAGACATGATGGTCCAGTAACCCTCCTTCGTGTCCAGCCGCAGTGACATGATGCGGTCGTCTATTCTTTGGACAGCCGCTACTGATTCCTTGAGGGACTCTGCGACAGCTATCCCGACACCGTCCCTCTTTGTGTCCTCTCCGTTGTAGAACAGCTTGACTCCTTCTCCAATCTCCTTGGCCTTCGCCCATTTCCATCTCGTTTCCTGCAGGCACAGGACTTCTACCCTTCTGCGCTTCATCAGGTCAGCCACTTCCCTAGATCTTCCGGTCAGCGTACCCACATTCAGAGTCCCCAGTCGAACTAACTTCTTTAGCCGAGGTCGTTCGGCCCTCGGTAGCCCTCGCATACTGACCACAGAACTCGGGCGGGGGTTCTGTGCGCCACTTCCGGGTGACGTCCTAGCCTTTACACTGATTCTATTGCGACTTGTGTTCATGGTTTTGTGACGAGGTTTCTCCATCAGCCGGCCTGTCAACCTGGGCCTGGCGCTGGAACCGTTGCCATTTTTGCAATTTTTGCAGGGAATGGCGTGCCGGAGCCGGGAGTCGAACCTGTGACCGTTTGTGCATGAAACTACACTACTAACCACTAGGCTAGCTCGGCTCTACTGGACCCTTCACTGGTCCCACCAAATAGCGAGAGGATTTGGCTCAGGGTCCCTGAAGTCGTACGTAAGACGCTGGCGCATCACACGAAAGGCAGCTAACAGGATCTCGGCTTGCTAACCCAAATTAAGCAGCACCGATCTCTGGAACTGTAACTTGTAATTAACTGAATAGCTTGATTGATACTGGCATTAACGAAATTAGGCACAAAAACGACGATCGGGGTCAGCGGTGCCCCTTGTGGAGCGCCCGCATTTCACTTCTGTGGTGTGTTTGGCATGTAGAACTATCCTTCATACTTCCTTCTCTCGCACCATCAGGGCAACACTTTGCGAAAGCATTCCAGTTTAATTATGAACCATGATAAAGAGCAACAAAACATGCAAATATCGCTCAAGTAGTTGTATTATGGTACCACTAAGCTGTAGTAGGTCGTGTTTTAAGATTAAAATTCAGGACTAATCGACGCGCGCATTCGGCCGGTCCCATATACTTACTTCACTTTGAAGGTCCTTTTGTCGGCTCGAGGTCTTCTCCTCTTCCAGACCGCTCGATCTCGGGCTGCTTGCATCCAGTGAGGCAGACTCCGCTCTCTGAGAGATCTTGAGAATGAGTCTGCCCATCGCGTTGGCGGTCGTCCCAGTGGTCTCTTAAGGTCTCTCGGGAGCCATTCTGTGACACGGAGACTTCATCTATCGTCCTTTCGTCGAAGCAGGTGTCCGGCCCAGCGATATTTGGACTTCTTCATGTACTGCAGCGGGTCTGCTAATTGCGACTTCTCCCGAGCTCTGAGCCTCATAGGCCTTCTTGCTATTGCTGACGAAGGCTTGTCCTCAGAAGACATCTCTCCAGTGCACGATGCGTAGTTTGCATTGCTCTGGCGATTTTCTTGTTGTCGGGCCAGGTTTCCGTCGCGTAACACATCGCAGGCAGTACAGAAGCGTTGAATATCGAGGCCCTGAGGCCGGCACCCTTGACTTGATCGGTGACTTCGCGAATCAAACTGAAGGCTGCCCATGCTGCACGTCTCCTGGTGGCAATTTCAGGAGCGAGGTCGTTATCCATAGACCTAGGAGTCGACCTGTTGCAGAGCGACTCCATTTAACCTTACGAGTCCCGCGTCACACCCCTGGTTGGCCATAAATTGCGTTTTGGACATATTCTTGTCCAATCCAATCATCATACCTGCCACACTAAGCTCGTTCGGCATTTCCTCCACTTCTGCCGTGCTGGTAGAGATGAGAACAATATCGTCGGCGAAGCGAAGGTTGCTGATCCGTTTACCGTCGACAAGGTAGCCTTTATCGTCCCAGTTCAAGTCTTTCATGGCATCCTGGAGTGCCGCTGTGAATAGCTTGGGAGAAATCGTGTCTCCCTGCCGTACTCATTTTCCGATAGGAATTTTAAGCTTCCGGTCGAACAGCTGGATGGTAGTCGATGTGTTCGAGAAGCATTCGTCGAGAAGTCGGATGTAGGGCGATGGTATACCAGCGTGCACAAGTGCGTTCAAAAAGGCGTTGATTTCCACAGAGTCGAATGCTTTCCGATAATCCACGAATACAAGGACAAGTGGGATGTGGTATTCACGGCTTCTCTTAATGAGTTATGAGACAGTCTGAGTATGGACCATGCAGGAGAAATCCTTGCGAAACCCTGCTTGCTCACCTGCTGATAGTCATCCAAGCAATGCTCCATACGGTTAAACAATATCTTGGTGAAGATCTTGTACACGCCCGAAAGAAGACTGATGGGTTGATAGTTGTTAGTATCCTCCTGCTGACAATTTCTGAAGATTAGAACTGTTTTCGACTCCTTCCATGAGTCCGGAATCCTACCAAGTCGAATGTAGTGGTTGAAATTCTTGGCAAGAAGTGAGCAGAGGGCACTGCCACCCGCACGAAGGAGATCAGCAGAAATGCCATCCGGTCCGGGAGCAGTGCCTGGCTTCATCATTCGGATGGCATGAGCAACTTCTGATTCCAGAATGGGAGGTACTTCCTCGGCTGGTGGCATCAAGCATTTCGGGACAGTGACCGAAGAACGAAACAGATCTGTGTAGAATTCCTGAACGATGGCCTCCATCGCACTTTGAGACGTTTGCGTTGTTCCATCCTTATCCAGAAGGGCTGACATTATTGCCTTCTGATCGCAGAGATCTCGTTTGCAGCGCTTTATGCTTGAACCTTTCCCAGCCGCTTCTAACAGCTTCAATCTTCTGTAGGCTTGAATGGACTCCTTCACTGTAATTCGACAGGCCTTCGAGATAGTGACTTTTTCCAGATGAGAAGCATTAGGATCCAGTTTAACAGCTCTTCTTTGCTCCAAGAGTTTAATCGCATGTGCGTTGAGTCTTGAAGCAGACGGTGACGTTGCTTCGCAAGAGCTGCTAGCACATTTCAGCAGTCCTTTGGAGAGGATCGTAATCTTCCGATGGATCTTCAAGAAGATTCCAATCGTACAACTTTATTGCATATTCCAACTCCTCAGACTTGAATGTGGGGATCCTCACCGGTGCCGGTTTATGAGTGTCACGTTTGAACATCCTCTTTTTGAGAGTCAGCTTCGCACGAACAAGACGGTGATCAGAGCCGGTGCCAAATGAAGGCAGCACGGAGACGTCGAACAGACTCCGACGTCTGTTTGTAAAACATAGTCGAACTTCGAAAGTGTTTCCCCATTTGGGCTTTCCCATGTCCATCGCCGGTTTGAAGGCCTCTTAAACATAGATTTTCCATGGAAGAGACTGCACATGGATAGGAAGTCTATCAGGCACTCTCCGTTTTGTTCCTTGAGGAAGTTCCGTGTGGTCCTAGCCTCCATTAGTCGTGATCATTCGTGCCGACGGTAGCGATAAAGTCCCCAACAACAATTTTGTAGTAGCTCTTCTCGTCGTTGACAGTCTTTTCGAATAGCCTGTAGAATTCCTCCTTTTCTTTGTCTGTAGCCGCAGATGTTGGAGCATATCCATTTATGATGGAGATGGTTCCTTGATCTTTGATTTCCAGACGAAGAACAGCTACTCGCGGTCTGATGATCTTGTAAGAGTCTACTAGGTGGTGCACTTTCGTAATGACGAGAAATCCAACTCCGCCAATATTCTCTCTGTCGCCTTTACTCCGATAATGAGAAGCTCGTTAGATTCGGTCCTTCTTATGGCTTCAGTTCTGCCTTTCGTTTTCTGCAGAGCGATAACGTCGTATTGATGTTGCGGCTTCTGTAAAGCAGTGTCCGAAGTTCCTGCTCAGAGCGATCGAACGACAGTTATAAGTGCAGAAGAATAGGCAGTTTCTGTGTCGTGGTGGGAGGAGGTTTCCGGTAGTTCGATTCCAATGACGTCCTGATAGTTTAACTCCGAGATTAGTTCGCCCCTCGCCGGAGGTGGATGCAACTGACGTCGTAAAAGTCCACCTCCGGCGCTCGGAGGACTGCGGCTTGAGTTCAGTTGTTTGAGCCAAGGCGGTGCTCTGGTTACTCGCATGTTCCTGGCTAGGGATACATGAGAGCCGCCCATACACGACAAAGCGTCGCGTACTGAGTGACCGTTTGTGCCGTTAGCCATCACTAAGTGATGTTCACCCGTTCACCGCGATGAGGTGGCACATGAAGGGGTCTCTCATAGACAAACAATTTTAATGTCATTTCTTTTATTGATCGTTCTTAACGTAGCCTTCTCGCTCTATCTATTGTAAACTGTTGCGTAATAAATTGGCTAACAAATTAATTC
>CANDYH010000550.1:0-28247 GCA_947396885.1 Heligmosomoides polygyrus polygyrus | reverse complement strand
CCTTGAATGTTGAAATCAAACTGTATAACACAAAAAAGCATGCCCAACTGTCTTTGCAACCTTACTCAACAGAAAGGTTCGGCAATTTCAAGTTCACTGCCATTTCAGTGCAGACACCACAATCTGGTCTTTACAAGAAGTTTGCCCAAGCCGAAAATGAGACTCTAATAATTCCAAATGATTTCGTCTTCCCAGTAGCATGCAAAACGCAACACCAAGCTAGCTTATAGTTTGCGTCCTGCAGAAGCATGCGCTATTGCGATTGCGACGTCAACGGAATCAAGTCTAGCTGCCGCTGCCCCGCTGGCGCTATCGCGCAGCTTCGACGCAGTAATGAGCACGTTTTGCCGGTATCAACGCCGCAAATCAAAATATCAAGTACGCCGACGTCAGTGTCAGCACAAACAACTAACGCGGAAACGACGATAGCAATAGCATCAGAAAGAGAAATTGAAAGTGCTCATTTACTAGTAGATGTACCCTGTGAAATATATGTATGTCGAAAACCTGCGTGGATGCTACAGCTGTAGACAAAGCAGTACTGTTGAAGTATCTTGCTTTGCGAGCATTGATTCTTGGACTACCATCAAGTGTGCCGACACAATTTTTTTCGGTAGAATGTAGCCCCACTAACAAGACAACAGAAGTCAAAATAGCATTTGAAAGAGCAGTGGTGAATACAGTTTGCCTCACAGTTTGTGGGAATAAGAATGTTTCAGTAAAACTGAGCGGCGTCCTAAACTACCTAAACTGCCTTACGTACCGAGAAAAAACAGATATTTTCCTCTCAAACTCTACCACAGGGATTCCCCAACTGGACTGGTTCAAAAATTTTCATTACCCGGACCTATCGCCTTTGTAGCTCATTTTTATCACGCACTGGAAACTAACTCTAGCTACGACCGGAGAACTTCAGGTCCTAGTACTTCTTACGTAAATTTTTGGATCATCGCTCTTTTAGCCGTTGCAAGGGTTATTGCCTCCGTAGGTATTTTCGCATCAAGATCACATGGACGGTGGTAAAAGTTACCGCCATAGCGCTGTTGAAGTGCTTACGTGGAATACAATCGCTGCGGGAAATGAATCGATAGATCGAGAAAACATAACACTGGCGAATCAAATCAAATTCCAGCTGGGCGGCAACGTTGCAGCAATCTCTCCTCATTCAAAAGATGGCAGACGACCTAGATCGTGAAATTCAGCTGCTAGAGTTCGAGCGTCAGACTTCTATGGATGCCATTCGCAACACCTCCAAACCATCACGTCTCGCCTCGACAGCCTATACGCGATGGTTGGAGAGCTGAAGGAGGATATCAACATTCTCATTGACCGCACCGCCCCGAAGTCATCATGTGTATTCTGCCCAGTCGCGGACAATGTCGACAACCACCTGACTTCGCGTTGCCACCGCTACCCCGATCCAGTCAGTCGCGCCATGAGAGTGTCAGAGCTGCACTTATGCGCTCGCTGTCTGCGCGCGGAGCACGGTGCCGCGGTCTGCACTGTTACCTGCAACACCTGCCGTGGAACCCACAACACGGTTTTGTGTGACCAAAAAGCTGGAAAGACAGGTAATATGTAACAACCTAATAATCCTGTAGTCATATCATAACTTCTACCATTCTTTCAGACTGCAATAACGCTTTGGATCGCCGCTTGCAACGCATGGGAAGGAATGCTGGGAGAACTACTGAATAGAACCATGCCTCGGAATGAAATAGATGCAAGACAGGAAGCGCGCACTGGGGGAGCACCTCAACAAGATCCATCCCCGCGGCCGGCCCATCAAGACGCCCAGTGCAGGTGCAACACACCTGCATCTTCTGTAATGGCCCCCACTGGGCTACTGTGTGCCGCAGATACCCTACGATTTGCGACAAGTATTATCGCAGTCAGCAACTTCGTCTCTGCAAGCGTTGCTTGAAACCTGCAAATCATACTGTGACGTGGTGCCGGTCGAATCGAAATGCCACTATTGTGAACAAAACAATAGGGCAGATCTGGCCTGCACGCTTCACTCCACCTTTTGTGAAAACACTTCCGAATTAAGCAGATACTAAGGTCGAAACCACTAGTTCTAAAAGATGAAAGGAAAATTGTAATCACTCTTTTGTATTCTGTATTGAAAGATAGGAAGTAGCTGAAATGAAAATCAAACGGAATCGTGTCACTTGAAAGTTTTACTAAAATTAAATTTAAAGTTTCAGTGATTATTTGTAATAGTAACTATTTTGAAAACCACTGTAATCATTTGTAAGAATAACTGAGCCGCAATGATCGTCAAATGTTGGAATCCAGTTGTATTGTAATGTAATCGTATCAGTGTTAGATTGCAATTGTAATTGTAGTCCCTTTTACATTTTATGCATTGTACTGGTCGACTTGGGAATGCCTTTGCTTTATATCTTTGTTACCGGTAGATGGGATGTTTATGCTTTATATCCATTGTAGCTTTAGATTGTGCGACAAATAAATTATGTGGTAAATAAAGTACACAGCACAAACCAAACCAATTAAGTCTTAAATCCATGCAATGAAAATTACAGTAAAAAAATGCTTAGGATAAGAACAAAATCGAAAACAAAAACTTCGAAAAAAAGAAATCTCGCAAATTTACAATAAGTACTCGATGAAAGTAATTATAATATTGCAATTAATATTGCAATAAGCATGGAATAATGGCAGTACTATGGCAGTAATAATGGCTTTTGCAAAAAAATCAAGAATGAAATAAATTAACTCGTCCGGTCGGGCATATGCTTACAGGGCAAGTCAGGACAACAACTCCATCATCGCCATGCAGCAGTCCTCAGCTCGTACAACCTCCCTTCGCCAAGGACGCCACTTGTGATATTGTTATCGTTGTTGTGTTGTGTTGGGGCGTAATCATGTTGTCCCCTATATTGTGAAAATACAAGTGGGAAATTTTGGAAATTTCGAAACGCTTCCAAGCGTAAAATTTTATCGCTCAATCTGGAACTTGGTTGGCGGGGAGGATGCGCGACAACGCGACAAGGAGAGGAAATTTGACGCCTGGGAGTGTCATGACCCGTGACGGATCATGATGTCATCCACGGAGTCCGGGCAGCAGGCCCCGCCCAGACCCACTACAAAAAGGGCCAGATCGGCAGCGGGCATGGATTTGTCGAGACTACGACTCCGGCTTCCTCACTCGCCCACGCGCTCCTGGTTCTCGCTCTCGAGACTCGCGCTCACGTTGGCCGTACTGTCGGCCGGACGCCTCGTTTCGACAGTCCACCTGCCAGCCCGTAGGATCAAGGTAAGGTAGCAAGTAAGGTGAAATGGAAGAAATGGAATTAGGTGAAATGGGAATGAAATGAAAGGTAGTATGATCAACTCTTCCCTCTCGTGAAAGAATGTCGTACATGCTCTGTAGATTATTTGTTAATAAATATATAAAATAAGCATGTGTACTGTCGAACCACCAAAAGACTATTCGGACCGTGATGCAGTCCGAAACAGGACCTATTCATATTCAAACTCCATCATAACGCAAGATGATAGCGATAACGTCACCTTTAATCGGGCTACACGCTACTCTTCACCGTCTTCCGAATACGGATGGCCGTCACCTATGAAGGACGATCATAAGCCCAGTCCGACTCCGGCACAACAACCGGCCAGCGAATCGCTGCTACCTCAAAGAAGCACCCGCGAGTATCACCACCGAAGCTTTAATCACCCTCCCCGTGTCCTGGACCCCGTTACCGAATGGTGATCAGGTCACACACCCCCTCTTCTTCCGATACAGAAAACGACATGGAGGATCCACAGCGGCATCTTCAGCCTAACCCAGCTCCTCTAGCGCCTTTTTATACTAGGCTTAGTCCTCCGGATCTCTTCACTGCGTTGTCGGACTATCTATCCCGCAAGTGATCTTGTTACCGAAAGGGTGGGAATTATCCCTGTGCTCTTTGTAGGGGAGCCGATGTAACTAATGTTTGCAGCACCACGTTGCCTACTGCGTTAAGGCCCACATTCTCATTATGCTTGGTAGGTGCTCCTAATATATAGAGTTCCATTCCCTCGAGACTTGCCAAGACAGCGCAGTGTGCACTAGGTGCGGAGGCACGGATCACTACGCCCTGCTGTGCACTCACAGCTTCTAGGGGCCTCAATGTCCCCTCCAGCCACCTAGTGCCCCACCTGGTTCCTGTGGACATGGACCTCAACTAGGGGTAGGATTTAAGTATGCATCCAAGCGCACCTCAACACCTTGCGCCAACACAGACCTTTCCTCCGCCGCGTCTACGATACCGGACGTCGGGCGGCCGGAAAAGGTATACAGGCGGCAGATGGCGGCTATCTGAGAGCAAATCTTCCCGATGCTCGCGCGTCGCTCTCCTCGAGCCGGTCCATCAAGTGCCTCCAGGCGTAAGCTGGATATGTAAGGCCGCGTAGGTCCTGTCTGTCTACCGAGTAGGTCAGTCCCCTTGTCTGAGGCCTCATCATTTGTTGTGCATGAGATGTTATTTGTTTTCGCATACTCTCCAATAAAATAAACCGTGAACCATGTTTCCTTTCGTGTTTTCTGCTACGGCTTCGCCTCCCACTTCCTACCGCTAGGTTATTAACCCTATTCCAACACATTAACCTCCATATCCACGAATCATGCAAGCAATAACAAGACCCCAACGCTTTAATCGTACGCCTCGACACAGCTTTCCATCTTCCGATGACGAATAAGCCTCTTGTGCCATTTGTGAAGTGAGCTCAAGGACAGCTCACTTCACAAATGGCGAAAGGCAAGAAAACTATCGAGAGACAGCTTTCTAAACGCAAAACTCAGCAGAGGACAGCAATGCTACCAGTAACAGCAGCATACTCAAGAGCTCTAGATGTTAGGAACTCCGAGCAGGCACCAGAAGACGAGTCGCTGCCTTCCATTGACCGCAAGGAGGATGTAAAGTGTAAGGAATGTAAGGTGTAATAGGGCGAATTTATCAAAGGTAGAATCTGTTCTATCTGCAAGGAGGCTTGTCAGCCTAATCCAGCAGCCGTGATGTGTATCGCGAAATCGTATAGAATCTAAAGGTGACCAATGTCAAGCGGGTTGCATATCTACCGATAAACCCCATCTGTTATAGGACCACCCCTCTAATCAAACGCCGCCCAGAATCTACGATCAGTGGGACACAACACCCAAGCCACCCTGCCTTACGACTTCTTCCCTTGGGCTTGTCTTCGGACTCACCCCCTAACCTTTCTCCTTCATTTCGCCCTCCTCCTCCTAAGAATTAAGAAAGTATTTATAATAAAATTGTGTTTTTATGCATCTAAAACATAGAATAAAATAACGACGAAGGGAAAGCTATATCCGGCTTCCTCATGTTCCGCTACACTGAAAACAAGCACAACAAAATCCTGAGGGGACCGATGTTATAACAAGGAGATCGAAAAGGAATGCTACAAGCTCACAATAGGGTGGAAGCCATCGCCACGTAAAGACGCCGTGCCCCTTGACAACAGTGGATGTCGTCAACACGACCGGCAAGGAATTCACGAGCATCCGACAAATGATGGAAATCCAGCTTGTTGGGCGAAACGATCTCAAAGGCATCACGGAAGAACGAGTTGAATTGCGCACAATACTCGCCAGATTGGAGTAGAAGGCCAACCGCAGCGCAAAGGACTTGTACCCCCTACAACTGCGCTTAAGAGCGTTGAGTCGGAAATATGCAAATTTCGAGAAGTGACCAGTACAAAAGCTTCAGATATCTGAACAATGGCCTATCCGAGCCCACAAGACAATTTCGATAACGAGGACATAGTGAGAACCAAGTCTGCGCAGGCTGATCGATCTTGTTCCTACATCCTTTCGGTGATGCCGGGGATTACGACGAACGTCGCAGACACTTCTTCCATTTGCGCTTAACAATCGCAGTAGAAGGCCTTTCGGAAAAGAAAATAGCTAGCTTTCACTCCGAGACATTTAAAAAAGTGGGTCGCCATACTTCTTACTGAGTGCAACCGTGCATACAACGCTCCCATGCTTTTTCTATGTTTATCACTTAACACAGCTCATCCCTCACTGCAGCTGAAACTCTCAAGCTTTTTCTATGTTTATCACGTAACTCCTCTCGTCCGCCCTCACTTTAGCGCAAATAAAAAAATCACTCGCCTGTACAGTCGCCTTCCGAGTGGGTTCTCGCATAATTATAAGCTCCGATTTCTTACATTTCTCGATTTCCTACATGCTTAAGTGCCAGCCTGTAATCTTCCTTTCTTGTCCAAAATGCCTTTCTTTGCCTGTCAAATACCCTTACTCGTCAACTAGCTTTTAGCCGTCTAACATACTTTGCCCATCTACTGCATATTATTAATCGATCGCTTATATATCAGAAATCATTGAGGTAAAGGTTTGGGTTTGAGCATCAACACATACCGTAATCTTACAAGGTTCACAAGGTCGAAATTCGCGTGGAACTCCGAGCAGAGGATTCGAGGGGATCCTGATAACCACCGACCAGAGGATCTACAAGGCTACAACCGCCAACCGCGATATTGGTGCATCGCCCGGGAATCGAACCCGGCAGCCCGTGTGGCAGGCGAGCATTCTACAACTGAGCCACCGACCAGATGACCTAAAAAGGTTACAACAGTCGCCGCGATAACATCTGTTCCCAAAGGCTAATCAAGCTCTCCAATCATCCGGAGTCGATGAATTGAAACCAGGCTTGTCTGGGAATATCTGACTTGTTCAGCGACTGGCCATCACAAATCATGGTGCAGGTGGAATGTAGATACATCTTATGGAAGTAAAATGCGTAGGAAATTCCATGTGAGGACTAACGCCGACCTTTTCTTTTCATTTTTAATTAATTCATTAATTAATTTGTGTGTCTTTTTGTATATCTAGATATTGCATTGTGTAGTGTGTAGTGTGTTCAATTACTTATTTATATACTTATCGGTGTATCTTTCTATTTTGTTATTAATTTGTCTAATTATTATTGGTATTTTAATACTTTTAAAACCCACAAATCACCCATGGGAGACACTGCAATTGACGACCCTTCATGTCTCAAAGTGAAACCGATCATAAGCAATGTTGACGGTCCCACTGATAGGATTTCGTGGTTCCTCAATCTGGTCCTGGTGCAACTTTTAAGGTATGTGCCCGCGCACCTACCGAACACACGCATTTTCCTCGAAAAGCTCCGCCGTATCACTGTGGATGAGGAGGTGGTTATGGGGTCGTTCGATGTCGCTGCGCTCTATACGAACGTGCCTAAGAACAGCGCCCTACAAGCAGTCTGGGAGATTCTCACAGAATTTCAGACAGGCGTCGACTTATACGGGCTCACCATCGTCCAGCTAATGAGCTCATCAATGAGTGTCTTACGTGCAATGTTTTTAAGTGGTCAGAGGACTTCTACAAGCAGATAAGAGGCCTAGCAATGGACCAGCGCTTAGCCCCTGTCCTAGCAGTGGCATTCATGTCTAAAGTGGAAGCTCCAGTGTTGGAGCGCGGGCCGATCTTTTACAGTCGGTATATCGACGATTGCTTTGTGGTGTGTTTAAAACAAGTTGAAATGGATGCCTGTTTCGAACTGCTAAACAAGCAGTCCGAGTATATCCGCCTTACCAGGGAAGCACCTAGCAATGATTGGCTCCCGTTCCTCAATGTGCAGGTTAGCCTGTCTAGGAGGTTGATCAAAACGAAGTGGTATCGCAAACCTAGTAACAAGAACATACTGCTCCACTTCAGGTCTGCACATCCATCCAGCATGAAAAGGGCCATAGTCACCAATATGTTTCGAACAGCGGTCGCAGTGTCGTCTGACAGCACCCAGAAGGCGCTGTCTAGGGAGCTTGCAAGGCACATTGCTTCCTTGAATGGGTACCAGTCTATAGGGATTTCTACCAAACGCAGACATCGCTCAGTGGTTGCGAACGATGGTGAGCAAAACAAAATTCCCTTCTGCATACCGTTCATTTCGGATGAGGTCAACAGGGGAATCCGCTGTTGCCTACGAAAGGCAGACCTACATGAACTGGTGAGGGTGGTAGAAGTCTCTCATATGAATTTGAAGGGACAACTAGTTCGAAACCGATTGTACGACCGAAGCTGTCCTACCCCCTCGTGTGTAGTGTGTCCTTTTGGGAAACAAGGTGATTGCATGAGCTCGGGGTGGTGTACCTTATGCCATGCAGGGAATGCAGAGAGGAGTGGGTCGGGAAAACGGGAAGGCCGCTGTGTATAAGGGTCAAGGAGCACCAAGACGGCCTTAGGAGGTCGCAAAGATCGCCTCCAATGGGTGAGCACAGGGTAGACTGCCATGGCGGCGCAATGGTTCAGGTGGCTGTCACGATCCTTGCACGCGAGAGCGACGTGTCCGCGCGGAAAACGCTAGAGGCATTGTGGATCGCATCGCGAAACCCCAAGATCAATTGCAAAGACGAGTGCGTGGCGACGAACTGGCACCCTTTGTCGGCCTCTGTGGGTTTTGACCTACAGGGTCATGTCCTTGGAGGCCCTTAGGGTAGGTGGTCTCTGAGCTTAAGTCCTTCGTTCTCCTCCGTCTGATGGTGACTGACGGTGACTGACTGGTGGAGCTCCTCGGCTTCCAGCACAAAGGTTAGCCCTTCGTCGTTTCTGCGCATCGTTTTCTTCACTCCATTGACCTTTGGATTTCTTTCTGTAGAATGAAATGACCTTTGGGGAGTAGTTCTTCAAATGCTATCTGGACTCTTCCAGGCTCCGACGAAGGCGAAACCGCCGAAACGTAAGCCGAATAAAGTGCTGTAACAATCTCGGCGCACAGCTTCACGAACAAGCAATTCAACACGAAAAATCATGCCGAGATTCCTGGAAAGTCGGACATGGAGTCTATTATTAGCATTATTGGCTAATTATAATACTACTTCTGTCTTTTTATTTATTTATTTATTCGTTTGTTACATATTTATTCACATATTGTTTACTTGTGTCCTTACTTATTTATTTGTCTGAGGGCTCATACAATGTAGTTGGAAAAAGTGTCGACCTTTACACGTTAGGCGAAAGATCTCAAAACTATTATACATAATGTCCCGCCCAGACTAAGAATCCATCGATCCATTGATCGAAGGAGCGGTCCATTGATCGAAGAAGCGACGAGTTTTCCGCGGAAATAGACGAGTCTTTCGTGCAGTATGACAAGCGTTTGTTACGGGGAAGCGCGAAACTTCAGTGCCCGGGGTAATCCCGACCCAGCTGATCAATGGACCGTGCCTTGCAATTATTGGGTTGTCCCATAAGTCCTTGCAGTTTTTTCAACGATTCACTGCAGATTTTGCCGGCGGTCTCTTGCAAAGCGCTGCATAGCTTTCGAAAGAGAATGACTTGCTCTATCAAAGCATGTATTGCATTTCTTTTTTCATCCTGAATTTTGTCAATTTTTAGGTCGTTGAGGTGAAAAAGTGAAAAAGTGAAAAGTAGCCATTTGCGCACTTGTTCTCTCCGCTTAGGTTTGTAATTCTTTGCGCAGTTTTTTTCAAGCATTTGGGAGACAATGCTCTGTACTACAAGAATATGTGTTAGAGCTATTTGCTCATTTGTCCTTTATTGATTTTTAGGTCATCAAATTGCGACGTCCGAAGGAGGATGGTAATTTTTACCGACAGTTCCTGCTCTGTGGTTGGACTTTTTGGGATGATGTTATATGTCATTCGAAAGAGAATGTCTTGCTCTATAAGATTGTGTGCCGCGTTTATTGATTTCTATTGAATGTCAACAAAATGCCAAAAAGAGAAAAATCGTCTTCACCAACAACTCCTTACATATTCGCAGTTATTATTCACCAGAGATCCAGCGACCTAGCGGCTGCCAAACGTCTGGTTTCGCGCCCTAGCCCCGAGGGTAGAACGCCCGCTCGTCTTCTTTTCTTGTTTAGGCCTTATTACTCTGATGGCAGAAAAAAACTGGTTTTACTATATATTTTGAAGAGTCATCCTGAATAGGATCAGCAGAACGTTGGACGAAGGACAGCCATGCGAACTAGCGGGATTTCGGAGAGGAATCAGCACGATCGACCACATTCACACCATTTCGAAGCTCATCGAAGTGTTGCGAGAGTACAAGCTGCCGCTGTGCCTTAAGTTCATCGACCTGAAGAAGGCATTCGACTCTGTCGAAACTGAAGCGGTCATCGACGCCCTGTTCACTCAGGGTGTTCCCACTCAGTACATCACAGTCCTTCTAGAGCTGTACAGTGGATTCACGACCAAGATCTCTCCATTCTACAACGACGTCGTCATCGACGTGAAGAGATGGGTTCTGCAAGGGGATACCATATCCCAGAAGCTCTTCAGTGCCACCCTCGAAAACGTCATTCGCGAACTAAAATGGGAAGACATGGGGGTGAAGGTCGACGGCCAGCAGCTGCACCATCTTCGCTTGGCTGACGACATCGTGCTGATAGCACCGAGCATCAGCCAGGCGGAGCGAATGCTGGCCGACTTCGATCGTGTATGTGGGAACGTTGGACTGCAGCTGAAACTTACGAAGACGATGTTCATGAGGAACGGATGGGTTTCTGATGCCCCATTCTCGCTCAACGGAACGAACATCTCTGAATGCTCCAGCTATGTGTATCTGGGTCGTTAAATCAACATGGCCAACGACCTAGCGCCGGAGCTGAGCAGGAGGAAAAGAGCGGCTCGGGAATCTTTCAAGAGCGTCGAACAAGTCGCGAAGAAGACGAAGAACGTCCGCCTCCGTGCCCACCTATTCGACTCCACTGTTCTTATTGACCTAACATACGCCTCAGAGACTGGGCTATACGAAAGCAGGATGAGCACGCGATCAGCGTCGCGCAGCGTGGAATCGAGAGGACGATGCTTGGAGTGACACGACTCACGCAAGTGAGAGAAGGCCTCCGGAGTTCCGAGCTTCGTCGACGTTCGAAGATCAGAGACGCTGTCGCTTGGACCAAGTTGTAGAAATTAGGTGGGGTCACCACGTTAATGCGCTTCGCAGACACCCGCTGGACGAGAGCCGTTACCGACTGGATTCGGCGGGATGTCAAGTGAACACCAGGACGCCCACCAACGCGTTGGTCGGACTTCTTCGTGAAAGCCCTGAACGACCGATATGACGCTCTTCGTGTCCCTCGAGCGAGGAGGATCCATTGGACCACTCTGGCACGCGACAGGGACGAATGGTAACGGTGCTGGCGCCCGCTCGAGCAAGTAGATGATCAACGGGACGACAGATGATACAGGTGATGTAGAAGAGTATGACCGGTCTTTCTGTCCCCCCCCCCCCCCCCCCCCCCCCCCCAAAAACCCCCTTACCGATGTGCCGGCAGAGAAAAGGAGTGTGTTAGCCCTAGTTTACACTTGAGCCGCTGCGCGGGGCGGCACCATGGTCGGAATAGATATCGACCGGGCGACGCGAAAAATCTGTATCTATGCCGATCGTGGTGCCGCGTCACGTGGAAGCGCAAGTATAAAGTAGGGCTTATTCAGTGTCTCTACCACGTGCTTATGCTGCATAGCGTACGTGACACATCTGCTGGGTTCCGACGCAAGTGTCACCACGTTATCACGACACCTCCGTCTCTGCACCTCGGCACACGTGGCACGACGTCTGTAGCACGTCTTCAGAAAACCGACAGACGTTGAACGATATTGGAGGAAATACTGGTTCTCCCATACTAAACCACCGCTAGTGGTTCCCTTTACTGGTTCCCCTTTACTGAACCCCCTCTACTAGTCCCCTCCACTGATCTCCTCTTCCCTGATCCCCCTCTACCGGTCAAGCTTGCTCTGAATCCCTACGTTGGACGACGTCCTCGGCACGTCTTCTGAATCCAGGCACACATTTTATGACGTTTTCAGCACGTGTTCTGAATCCCGGCGCACGATGGACGGCGTCTTTTGAAGCCCTACGCACTTTGGACGACGTCTGCGGCGCGTCTTCTGATTCCTGGCGCTCAGCATTTGATCCTCATCCATACCCTAACGCGTTGCCCGCTCAAAATATCTTGGACGATCCCCCAGCAAGGATATAGCTCGCCAGTAATCCCCCATGGTCAAGCTCAATGAAACCCCGACTGGCAAACGTCGCCCTATCGAAGGCATCCCTTGGCTTTAGTCCCCCCTCCCCGTGTCTGACAACGCGACCCACGGATTAAGCGAATTATATACAGTAAGATGACCTCTTCCTACCGCTCCACCAATTTGTTTATGCCTTCCGCCAAAAATTGGCGGGTCTGGCGTCAAAGTCTTGGTTGGCCTGGGCGGGAAATCCGAACCAGGAACCTGGTATCGGGTGCACGCGACAGTCGCGCCTCCTCCGACTGCGCTACACCCGGTTCCTTTTATTGGAAAGTACTTTTTTCTGCTCTATAAAGGTGTTATTTGTCCTTTAGAATAATTTAGTTTTTTTTGTAATTTTCTAAGCTTAGAAGTGGAATACCCTGGAGGCAAAAGTCACCATTTTTGACAACTGCACTTCTTCGCGTTCTGTCGTAGTCAAAAGGCAAGCGAACCACCGCCGGTACGGGACAAGGTGTCAGTGACGAGTCTACAGCACAAAAAAGGCTAATGCTCAGCGAAGATCAGGAGCGGCGACTTTGACGTCGGCGACGGCCTCCATAGCGGAAGGCCTTCGGAACTCGATGAAGAGCGTCTCAAAGCGCTTTCGGAAGATAACGGCGGACAAAGCGAACTGCGATCTAAAAACAGAAGTTCTGCTTTTCTTCTGGAAATACCATCTCGTCGAGGTCTGACCATATTGATTCACGACAACGATGGGTCAGATTGCTCTGGTCGTCAAGGTCGCACTTCAAGAGCTTGAATGGGAAGCTCTTCAGATTCCACTGCACTCTCCTGACCCTGCACCAACTGATTTCCACCTTTTCGCTCCCTCTCGAGCCATCTGAGAGATATCACCACTGACAGCGTAGATTATCTCAAAAACTGGGTGGACAACTTCTTTGGCAGTTTGGCAATTTCTTGAAAATGAAGCAGAAGTCGACGTATCGCGACTTGCTTCTTCATCACTTCCGTTCTGGACAGTCTGCGTACGCTGCTCACAAAGTTATCGTTGCTTTGTTAGGTCCAGATGTCTGCAGCAAGTTCATGTGTGAAACTTGGCTCAATCGTTTCCGGAAGGGAATGTACAGCATTACGGACAAGAAGCGTACTGGAAGAGCGATCGGACCGAATGAACGGCGAGTGCTTGCAGCAGTCAGGAGGAAACCTTCCAGAAGCATAAGGGCGATATCGAAGGCACCAGTACTCCACGCAGCACTGTTCATCGTTACCTGAAACAAAGCGGAAGAAGGGCAGTCTTGCCAGGACGGATCCCGTATGCACTGACTCGGTCTCAGAGGTGAGAGTTAGTGGTCACCTGTCAGAATAATCTCAACCGCGCAAGAAACGACTGCGTGGTTGACCACGATTGTGGCACAGGACGAGAAGTGGTGCATGTACGATAACACCACACGGGTGATCCAGTGGCTTCCAAAGCACGAAAGACAGAACCATTTCCGAAGCCGTCCCCACATGGGAAGAAGGTTTTGCTTTTGTTTTGGTTCACAAGTCGGGGAGTCGTGCACTACTCGCTTTTACCGGACGGGCAGACGATTACAGCAGACTTGTTCATTGAAGACATGCTGGAAATGAAGCGCAAGCTGCTTGAGAAGTACCCGAGATTCGGTACTATTCGTGTGTTAATGAATAACGCACGACCGCATCGAGCGAAACGAACGCAGGAGACCATGAGGAAGGAGGCTATCGAAATTGTGGCGCATCCTGCGTATTCGCCAGATATCAGCCCTTGTGACTACGCAGCATTCAGAAGTCTTGCTCACTTTTTTAGGAATAAACGATGCTCGCAACGTCAAGAAGTTCAGTGCGCAATCGACGAATGGATCGGCAGCAGGACAGCTTCTTTTTCGGAGAATGAAATCAACTCTCTGCCCAATCGTTGGAGAAAGGTTGTGGCCACCGATGGAGAATATATCGATTGACTACGCTTTGTCATTATCTTGTTGTAATAAATTGTAATAAAATGGTATGATAGCCCAGAAAATTATGGGACACCCTAATAGTATGTTTACATATAACATATGCTTCAAGCTACAGATTAGCTAAAATGTCTACTTCTAAAGAACCAAAGCAGTTCTCCATTCTCCACAACCAAAACAACACGTGTTGACCGCTGTAGTTTACCCGCCTTGGATACGATGAGCTGATACTCAAGGAGATGCGTTGACTGGAACAGTCTAAGTTGTACGGCGTCGTCAAAGTCATACCCAGCAGTGCTCGTGTTGTAGTCCACTTGCTAGCTCTGGCATGTTGATCGCCTTTGCATGCGCTTCTATCTAGGGAGGAGAAGAAGTTAGCAGACAGGATAGCAAGAATCCTGAGCTCGTTCGAAGATAAGCAATTGGAGGAAATCCATGATGAAGAGAACCTGGAAATTGAAGAAGACGAGGTCTTTCATTCATTGCTTATATGCAAGCACTCGTATTGCTTTATGCACTATGTTAGTGTGTACCACTGGTGTTAGAAATCACATATAGTATCCTTGTTGCTTGTAAACGCTTGCTTATTTGTAAACCTATTATGTGTAAAGCTGCAGTTATGTAACGTTAGATATTTTGTAATTGATTTACTTTTCACTTCGCAGGTGGGTGCTGTGAAGAACTGTCTCGGTTCTTTAGAAGTAAACATTTTAGCTAATCTGTAGCAGAAGCATATGTTATATGTAAACATGCAAACATGGATCACCTATATGATAAACATGGATTTTGCAAAAGTGCAAAACAAAGGAAGTCTGCGGGATCCCAACCCCCGACCCCTCGCTCACGAGCCCGAGCACTTCCCTACTACGCCACCCGTGCACTGTGCTAGGTCGCAGTGCTAGCCGCCATCCCACGAGCGCCCGTCAGCTGTGGAGCACGTGAATTAACAGGGCGCCAACACGCGACTTCCGTCGCCCCTAACTCTGCGCAGAGTTGTATTGAGGTCGAGATACCTGCCGTCTGCTACTACCTAGAGAGAGGCGGTTCTGCCCATATACAACACTTGGGCGGTTCCTAACTATCGTTGAGATAGTATCCTGGTCAGGAGAATTCATTTTCATTCTCTTAGAAAATTCGCATTTCTCAAAAAAAGGCGAACACTGTTTGAAACTTAATAAAATCTTTATTTTTCTGACAAGAAGAATAGTATATCACAACCTATTTCGAAGCGCTGAAAACAGAAAATTTTCAGTGCGCTCAAAGAATAGACGGCCCAATGCACTCGTCCAACATTTCGATTTTCCTTTGATTGATAGCAAGAAATTTCTTCGCGTGTAGTAGCATAGTTGTAGATGGCACAACAAGAACATTTGTAGGAAATACACGTATACTGTTTGCAGTTCTAGGTGAGTAGCAGCTACACTATCAATTAAAGAAAGTCATTGTTGCTGTTGACGTTTTCTTCTCCTTTCCTTCTACTGACGTTCCTTTCGGTTTTTGTTGTTGTTTTCACTTGCGTTGTATTGTCCTTAGGGGACATGAGCTATTAGGGGGGGGGGGCAAAAGTAATGAGACAAATTGAAAAAATTATTTGTCTCTTCATAACTCATCAATTACAACTCAATGGTGCTGAGGAATGTATTCGCCATTAAGGTCAATGACCTTGCTGCCATCGATAAGCCAACTTCCTCATCCCATCCTTTCAGAATTGCTTAGACCTGGTGCTGATCCACTGCTCGTTATGGTTGTAGAGGTCTGCTTGGGTCCTTTCCGACCATGGAGTCCTATAGGCTCAAGAAGTAGTGGTAGTCGCATGGAAAGATGTCCAGCGAATACGGTGGGTGAGGCATGTGAACGTAGCCCAGCTGGGCAAGCTTATCCGTGGTTACTTGTTCCCGATGAGGTGCGGCGTTGTCGAAGAGGAGGACCTTCTTGAAGCGCTGCGATTGAATAAGAGCGAGTCGCCGGCCCGTCTCTTCTATTTCGTTCACCATGGCCTTGGAGTCCATCGTTGTGCTTTTGGAAAACAGCTTCCAGTATACCGGTCGTCCATGGGCGCAGACCCAAAAGCTCAGAAGGTGCTTCTCGCGGTGAACATCCCGCCGAACGAGGGTTGGTAACAGGTCACCAGGCCTCACCCAGACTCGCTGCTTGGCAGGGTTAAGGTAGAAGACGTACTTCTCATCTTGCGTAACCTTGAGTCCAGGCTGCTCGGGGTTGGGAATTAGGCGAGATTTGCGCGACACAGGTCGTCTCGTCAGACTGGGGTTTCGGCATGAGACAGACAGGGGTTTTGGCATGCTTCTGGAAAGGACGACAGTGGTCACTTCTCAGGTGGCCTTCACTAAGTAGCAAGCAAACATACAAATACGAGAAGCACGAAATCGGACTCCAGTCACGACATATTATATGGCACGGCATGGAGAGTCTCATTACTTTTGGCCCCCCTAGCAAAAAATGAATAAAGTCTGTAATTAAATACAGAGTGTCTCAAAAAATGTGTACACTGTTTGAAATGCGCCATGCAGTCGTCTGTATTCTTTCATTCTACACTCGACTGATTGTATTCGGCATGGATACTTGTCATAGTTTCTTCACAATATGGCAGTTTCGATTGATTTATGCTTCTTTCAAGATATCAAGCTTAGAAACACATTATGGCCTACGAAAAATGCAGGGTATCCTTAAAAAATGCAGGTACCATTTGAAAGGTTCCAACGTTGCTGCTAGTGAAGCTTTTGAAGAAATTTAGGACTCATATGAATGCACAGGGCGACGGGATTTCTGTGGCGCGCAGATAGTCAAAATTGCGACATGCACTAACCTGAAACATTGAATTTCAGACTTGACTGATTGTGCATGTGCTGAATGCTTGTTGCAACCTCGCTACTACTTGGTCTTTTGACCTGTACTATGCTTCTTTTGGGCGCGTGCAGCGCAGTCGGAGGAGGCGCGACTGTCGCGTGCACCCGATACCAGGTTCCTGGTTCGGATTTCCCGCCCAGGCCAACCAAGCCTTCCATCCCTCCGGGGTCGGTGAATTGGTACCAGACTTGTCTGGGAAGAATAGAGCGCTGACTTGTTCATCGGCTGGCCACCGCAAGTCATGGTATGGCCAAATACGCATTCATTTCGCCTCCACGACATCCCGTAGAAGCAGAATGCGCTGGCGCATCCCAGAAGGGATTGAGTAACGCCGTCCTTTATCCTTATCCTTATGCTTCTTTTAACGTTTGCAACTTGGCAGTGCAGTACACCATGTGGCAAAATGCGGATATCCTAAGAAGCACAAGCGCTATAGGATGCAACATACCATTGCTGCCAGTAAAGGTTTTGAAGCTGTCAAGGATTCATATAAAGCCGCAGTGCACTGTCAAGTTCTAAACGTTAAAAGGAGTACAGTATAAAAATAAAGGATAAAGGACGGCGTTACTCAATCCCTTTTGGGATGCGCCACGCATTCTACTTCTACGGGATGTCGTGAAGGCGATTTGAATGTGTATTTGGCCATACAATGACTTGCGGTGACCAGCCGATGAACAAGTCAGCGTTCTATCCTTCCCAGACACGCCTGGTACCAATTCACCGACCCCGGAGGGATGGAAGGCTTGGTTGGCCTGGGCGGGAAATCCGAAACAGGAACCTGGTATCGGGTGCACACGACAGTCGGCGTCTCCTACGACTGCGCTACACGCGCCCGTAGCGATGTTAAACACTTCCAAATAGTACCTGCGTTGTTTAGAATACCCTGCATTTTTCGCAGGCAGAAGTGCGTTTTCAAGCTTGAAACCTTGAAAGAAGCACAAACCAACCGATACGGCCACTTTTTGAAGAAATTATAACAAGTATTCAACGAAACACAATCAATCGAGTTTAAAATGCGAGATTTCAGACGAGTGCAGGGCGCAATCCATACCGCTCATATGTCAGAAAATTTCTATGTTTTAAGCTTTTAGATGTGCCCTTAACTTCTTCAGTAACCTTACTGTGAGCAAAGTTATCACTTTCAAATAGTCTATACATTTTTTGAGACGCCCTGTATTTGATCCATTATCTTAACTGCAAAAATCGAGCCTTTATATTAGGTTGTAACGAAATAAACGGCACTGAACCACTGTAAATTTAAACAGTTAATATCTCGGCTTGTAGGCAAGTTTATTAATCGAAATAAAAACCTTCTGATTCTACACATCTTTGCCAACGTGACACAAGCTTTTCTATCCCAGTAGCATAAAAATCAGAAGTTCTGGAATTGACGAAATCTTCGAAGACACTTTCGGCATCCTGTTGGTATTTGAATATTTTCCCTACCAAGAAGTCGCCAAGATGCTTGAAGAAACGGTAGTCTGTTGGGGAGAGGTCGGGAGAAAACGGAGGATGTGGTAGAGTTTCAATGCTCAGCTCATTCAATTTCTGCAACGTCATTCGTGCTACATGGGGCGAGCATTGTCGTGCAGAAGGAGAACTCGCCTTCGGTTTACCAAGGCCGGCCGGATATCCTTCAACTTTTTCATCATTTCCTCAATTTCAATGCAGTACTTCTCTGCCGTGCTGGATTCACCGGGAGGGAGCAAGCTGTGGTGAATAATTCCCAGCGAGCACCACCATACTGTCACCATTACTTTCTTTTGGTGCAATTCCGGCTTCGCAAAAACCTTGGGGCTCTCATCGCTGTCCACCCACTGTGCCGATCGTCGCCTGTTGTCGTACATCATCCATTTCTCGTCACAGGTTACGACGCGATCAAGGAATGGGTCCGTTTCCTTCCTTAGAAGCAGTGCGGACGAGACCTCATATCGTCGGTTTCTTTGCTCCTCAGACAGCTCGTGAGGCACCCATCTTTCCAGCTTTTTGGTCTTTCCAATTTCCTTCAGATGCCGGGCAGCTGTGTTGTGACTGACGCCAAGAACCTTCGCTATCTCCCTGGTACCTTTGTGTGGATCCTCCTCTACCACATCTCTCAGCCTGTCCTCATCATCACTATGCCTCCCACGACCTTCATGTTCTTCCAAGCTCTCCATTCCGGGACTTCTGATACCAACGATACGCCGTCCGAATTGTGGAACATCCTTGACCGAATGCGGCGTTGATCTTCTCGTCCGCCTCCTCAGCTGTAGTGCCAAGCTTGAATTCATACAAGTAAATGCCTCCGATTACCCTTTTGTCCATCTGCAAAAAAGTCAATAAAACTCCAAAGTTTTCCCACTTTTACATAGAAAATTTGGTACTCACCGGTAGAGCAAAGTTTGCGCTTCTAAATGATATGCCACCTGTTACGGTTTGTTCTTGATCAAACGCGTAAAGACGCGCCAAAAAATGGCGCGAGCCAGTCCCATTTAATTCGTTACAACCTAATAAATTTTCAAGCCTTGCGCTCAATTTATCCTGGAAAATAAATTATAAATTTCTAAAAAAACGAAGGAGGGGATCACCTTTACTCGCATAGCCCTTCACTTTTATTTGGGAGGTGTTCAGTTTGACTTCAAAACTATCCAGCCTACGTTGTTAAGTATCCATTTTGACATGAAATGGTATAAAAGTGTTGGTTATTGGTAAATATGCAACTTTAGATGCAATAGATCGCTAAAACGATGACCTTGGCTTTTCTGCTTTCTGACAAAGTTGTCGATTTTCTGTTTTCTGGGAAAATTTCAAAATTTTCGTCCATTCCTCTCTGGGTCTGTCTGATTCCCGAACGAGCTGTAAACCTGGCCTCAATCTCCGTCGAAAGTGGATGGGGGGGGGGCACTTTCTGTACGAGCCATCGACTCCTGCCTTCGCGGATCGGCCATCGGCACTTCTTGTCGTCCAGGTCGGGTGAGGGTGTAAGATCCCAAACTCGCTCGGTCCAGCTGCACCGCGTGTGTTGTGTGAATGCACACAAACACTGCATTTGACGACACCCGCCCTAGAAATGCGCCTCAGCACACGTGAGCTGCGTTAGCGCCGACGTTGGCATTCGATCGATGCGCATTGGTCTCTTGTGTGTCCGCGGCAGCCTGGCTGCCGGATTTGTCGTGGCGCAGTGGGTAGAGGGGTGGGTTCAGGCTTGGAGGTTGGAGGTTCGGTTCCTAAGCATGGTGGTGTTTTTGCATTTCATTCAACTGGCTGGATGAGGTTCAGGGGTTTTAACGTCTACACAATTTTCAGGCGTTTTCTGCTTATTTCCCAGCTGTATGCTTCTGCAGAACCCGGCTGCAGACTTCCCCCTGAGTGACGAAAGCGGTTTCCACACGAGCAGCTTGGATCGCACCCACCCTGGAGTCCCTTCCCTAGCCTGAATCTGCGCTCGAAGAGCGCAGAATCCAGCTGCGGACTCCCCCTAAGCGACGAAAGCAGTCTCCACACCAGGGATGGGCGGAGATTTTGAAATTTTTCCCAGAAAACAGAAAACAGAAAATCGCTTTCGTCAGAAAACAGAAATCAGAAAACAGAAAGGCTAACAACGCCAGAAAATCAGAAAACAGAAAACAGAAAATTTCGAAATTATCACACGACCTAATTATTTTGCCCAAAGATCCATATTTCCAGTAGCAAATGCTTTTGTATGACTAGAAATGTAGTCGTAGACCAGCGTTTTAATTTGCAAGCGTTTATAAAAATTTCTATTACACTCCAGTGCACTGCAATCAGCAAGTTGTAAATGTGGACTGATAGATCTTAGGAATCTCGACACTTGAAGTATACAACATTACTCATTCAGCTCCGTTTCACCGCTAACGCCGCAATTAGATAATGGTCTCCTAGTAAGAAGGAGAGGATTCAGCACGATCGACCACATACACACCATTACGAAGCTCATCGAAGTGTCGCGAGAGTACAAGCTGCCGCTGTGCCTTACGTTCGTCGATTTGAAGAAGGCATTCGACTCTGTCGGACGTGAACTGAAGCGGTCATCGAAGTCACTCAGGGCGTTCCTACTCTGTACGTCAGAATCCCTCGAGAGCTGTACAGTGGATTCACGACAAAGGTTTCGCCATTCTACAACAAGTCGTTGCCAACGTGAACAGAGAGGTTCGATGAGGTTCGATGAGAGGTTATCCCCGGTTCTCTTCAGCGCCGCCCTCAAAAACGTCATTCGCGAACTAGAATGGGAAGACACGGAAGCCGACTTCGGTCGTGTACATATGTGGGAATGTTGGACTGCAGCTGAATCTTACGAAGACGATGTTCATGAGGAACGGACAAGTTTCGCATGCCTCATCCTCGCTCAACGGAAAGAACATCTTCGAATGCTCCAGATACGTGTATCTGGGTCGCGAATTCACCATGACCAACTAACTAGCGCCGGAGCTGAGCAGGAGGAAACGAGCGGCTTGAGGAGCTGTCAAGAGTGTCGAAAGAGCAGTGGAGAAGACGAAGAACGTCGGGCTCCGTGCCTACCTTTTCGACTTCACTGTTCTTCCTGCCCTAATATACGGATCAGAAACCTGGGCTCTACAAAAGCAGGATGAACAAGCGATCGCGGAATCGAGAGGACAAAGCTCGGAGTGACATGATTCACGCAAGTGAGAGAAGGCCTCGAGACTTCCGAGCTTCGCCGACGTTCGAAGATCAGAGATGCTGTCGCATGACCAAGTCGTCGAAAATTAGGTGGGCCACGTAATGCCTTCGCGGACACCGACTAGATTCCGCGGGATGTCAAGAGAACACCAGGATGCCCAACAACGCGTTGGTCGGACTTCTTCGCCAAAGCCCTGAACAAACAATATGACGCTCTTCGTGTCCCTCGAGCGAAAAGGATCCATGGAGCACCCTGGAGCACCCTGGCACGCGGCATGGGCGTATGGAGACGCTGCTGGTGCCCACCCTACCCGCAGTAACTCTAGGACAAGTGGTTAGTTAATACATAATTAAATGCCCCTCAGAGTACTAGTTTTTATGGTTTTAAAATAAAATTTTTAGTGGTCGTAGACGGTCCAAACTACAGTTAAAATCGAAAAGAATACAAAGCCAAATTATGAAAGTCGAAAAATGCCCTATGATATACTCCTATACTCCTTGCCAGCAGCACTCACACAATCAATCAACCAAACAAAGCGGCATAGTTCATGAGCATATGGAGCATTTACTACATGAGCACATCCAAAAAACGCCACATGCTTACCACGTAAGATACTCTAGAAACACTATTTTGGAATAAAGCTCACTATTCTACGATACTTTTTGGATTCTTTTTATTGGACTTCTGTGATAAAATTTTGTTCGCAACTCCATTTTCTGTTTTCTGGCCAATTTTTGGCCATTTTCCCAGAAAACAGAAAACAGAAAAAAATTTGCCCAAAATGGCCAGAAAATCAGAAAACAGAAAACAGAAATTCCGCCCATCCCTGCTCCACACCCGCAGCTTGGATCGCACATACCTTGGAGTCCCTTCCGAGCCTAGTTCTGCGCTCGAAGAGCGCAGAACCCAGCTGCGATTCCCGCTGATCGGGGAATGCAGTTGGAGGGCGATTTTTGGACGACGCCGTCGAATTCAGTGTGTTGTGTGCATTCACACAACACACGCGGTGCAGATGGACCGAGCGAGCCTGGGACCGTAGTGGGTGAGGGCAAACAGGGCTGGGGCGACAATTACCGTCGCGGACCTCTCGCTGAGGCGCTCTCTCGCCGTTTCGATCCGCAACGCCGTCATCGCAACTGTTTCTGCTCACGCGAGCGCTACACGGTCCACTCCTGGGGCTTCTGAATATTCCACTGATATTCTGCTGCTTATTTACTGCTGCTATTCAGAATTCTATTCATATTATTCGCTAGTATTTCACGGCCAGCTCCACCTGTATTACTGCTTTGCTGCTCTTATTCTACTAATTATTCTACGGCAGTATTGAAAGCATTCGACGTAGGAATCGGGTAGTAGTTCTAGTTCTATAGAACATCCTAGGAGATGTCTACACTGCTCGGACACCCTCTGCTTCTTCCAGGGTGGCTACTACAGCTTTTTTCATAAGGGAGTACTGCAGAAATCGTTCTTTTTTCATTTCAATGTCGAGATCGCGTCATGTACTCGTCCATCCTATTCTGATGTACACCTGATTGATAGAGTTCAGTGTTGTACCGAAGGCTTCCGCTGTTTTTCACGCTAAACTTCAGTGGATCACAACGTCGTATAGGTCGAGTGAAGCCATTCGAACATTTCCTCGTTGTTCGCATTGGAGCGCGTTATTATCCATCATTACTCCGCCAACGTGCTCGTTCAGCGCATTGCTTGTGTCAGAGGGTAAAAACGCTCTTAAGAAACTGAGTAGACCAGGAAAATGATAGAAATCACTCATCAGTACAGAGCGCGATACGGGTATGGAGGGAGGGGTGCACCTTTGTGGTATTTTTCCTTCGAATTTTTCCTCTTTTTTATATATTTATATCTCCTTCATTTCACATATTACTCAGTTGTTTTTCCTATATTGCAGTGCATTACGACACCATACCTTACCATGGGTAAGCTGGTCTGATTTTCTACAGTGGGCGTGTTACTTATGGGTTGGCTGTCCTACCCTTCCTCTGGTTATTTTCTCCCTTTCTAGCGCAGGTTCAAATATGGTGGGCCTCAATGCTCTCGATAGCGCTCTTTTTAATGTTTTTCGCTAATTGTAAGTTGAGTTCTGAGCTTTTTTCTGCTGTTTCTCTGGGCAATGTTTTCGCGGCTTTATTACGATCAATGTTGACGGGTCCTTATGGATGTATTAGGGGGGGGGGGGGGGGGGCAAAAGTAATGAGACAAATTGAAAAAAATCTTTATCTCTTTATAACTCAATTAGAACTCAACGATGCTGAGGAGTGTATTTGCCATTAAGGGCAATGACCTTGCTGCCATCGCTCAGCCAACTTCCTGATCCCATCCTTCCAGAACTGCTTGGGCCTGGTGTTGATCAACTGCTCGATATGGTTGTCAAGTACTGCTTGGGTTCTTATGTCCCTTCCGACTAGGAAGTCCTGTAGGCTCAAGCAGTAGTGGTAGTCGCATGGAGAGATGTCCAGCGAATACGGTGGGTGAGGCATGTGAACGGTAGCCCAGCGGCCAAGCTTATCCGTGGTTACTTGTTCCCGATGGGTGCGGCGTTGTGGAAGAGGAGAACCTTCTTGAAGCGCTGCGAATGAATAAGAGCGAATCCCCGGCCCATCTCTCCTATTTCGTTCACCATGGCCTTGGAGTTCTTCTTAGTGCTCTTGGGAAACAGCTTCCAGTATACCGGTTCATGGGCGCAGACCCAAAAGCTCAGAAGGTGCTTCTCGCCGTGAACATCTTGCCGAACGAAGGTCGGTAACAGGTCACCAGGCCTCACCCAGACTCGCTGCTTGGCAGGATTAAGGTAGAAGACGCACTCCTCATCTTGCGTGAATATTGAGCCCAGACTGCTCGAGGTTGGGAATTGAGAGAGATTTGCGCGACACAGGTCGACTCGTCAGACTGGGGCTTCGGCATGAGACAGACTGGGGTTTTGGCATGCTTCTGGAAAGGGCGGAAGTGGTCACTTCTCAGAAGGCCTTCAGTAAGTAGCATACAAACATACAAATACGATAAGCACGAAACCAGACTACAGCCACGAGATATATGGACACTGCTTGACATGTCTCATTACTTTTGCCCTCCCCCCCCCCTAATATTAATAAATAAATAAATAATACTAGAGCTCACTACTCACTACTCTGGCACAGGCCTACTGTGCAGGTGGGTCTCCACTAGGAAAGCGAAGTATTCTATCCTATCGCAACTCTATATTGAAAATATTCAAGTCTACAAGGTACTGCACTCCCATTCCCGTACTGCGCCCGGTAGAGAAATCAAGCCGAACTAGTCTACTTTTGCTTTTGCACCCTCACACACTGTTCTGGGCAAGTACCAGGCTGTCCAATAATTCTTGTCCGAAAATTTCACCATTTTTAATTTTTTCAACTTTATTGAAAAACAAGTCTAATCAACAATATAATCACCACAGTTATCCACAACAGTGGCCCATAGATTGGGCAGGTCGCCGATGCCCTTCGCCCAGAACTCCGGCGGCTGCGACTCGAAGAAGTCCGCGATTTCGGATTTGAGGTTGTCGTAGTTGGTGAATTTTCTTCCGCTCAAACGGTGCTTCAGCGGGCGGAACAAGTGGTAGTCGGAGGGGCGACGTCCGGGGAATACGGCGGATGGGCAACCGTCTCCCAGCCGAGCGTCGCCAACTTCTGCTGGCTCTCCTTCGCCACGTGGGGGCGCGCGTTGTCGTGCAGCAGGTGGACCGAGGCCCGTCGGGGACGCTTTTCCCGGATGGCGGCGGCCACTTTCTCGAGCTGATCGGTGTAGATGGAGGCGGTGAGCGTCCTGCCTTGCGGGAGCAGCTCGAAGTACAGCATGCCCTTGGCGTCCCACCAGCAGCAGAGCATGATCTTCAGCGGGTGCTCCCTGTCCTCGAGGCTCGTGTCGCCGCTCTCGAAACGATTGAACCAGCGCCTGACTGTAGCGTTGGGACACTGCATCCTCCTTGCACGCTCTGCAGATGTTGGCGACCGCGGTGCCCGTGTCGTTGCCCAGCAGCCACTCGTAGTACACGAACGTACGAATTCGACCTTGTCCATTTTAGCTTGTACTGGTAGCTAGACGCGGCGACTGCGCCTTATATACCCCTAGCGTGGAACTCTGGACAACCTTCTAAAAGGTTTTTACACTTGCCTGATATTATAACACTTCTAAGGAAAATTATAGAATTTTGAAAATTTTCGGAAGCCAGAATTTTCGGAAGAAGAATTATTGGACAGCCTGGTATTAGGTTTGTGCAAAAGAAATGCAGGTTCCTCTCTCCATTGGTTTCAACACTTTTTTAAAATACACTTAGAATTTTTTACAAGTTGATAAACATCGTTGGACAGGGCACTATTGTACTTTTTTTTGGGACTCCTGAGGTCGAGGAGAGGTCGAAAGAAGTTTTAGCCCAAACTTCGCCTAAGGAGCTTTATTTGGGGTGCTGATCACGAATCTGACATCTGTTTTTGAAATTTCGACCGATTACGGTAGGTTACGATAGGTGCGGGTGACTAAGACTGTCGAGGTCATAATCACCGATTTCGCCCAAACCTCGCCTAGGAGGGTTATTTGGGATACTGATCAATCTGACGTCTGACGATACTGATCAATCTCAATCTGACGTCCGTTTTTCGTTTTACGGTGCGATACGATAGACTACGGTAGGTACCGGTGACTTAGATATGGCCACTAACTTCGCCCGAATTTCGCCCAGTAAGGAATATCTGAAAAAGCTATTTATCAGACGATCGCTACGGGACCGTTTGCATCCTGTGCCACTACCGTAGCTCCCCAGATAACCCCTGTAGCCGAAGCTTGGGCGAAATCCGTGGCCATATCTTAGTCACCGGTGCCTACCGTAACCTACTGTACTCCAGCATATAACGAAAAACGGATGTCATATTGATCGTGATCAGCACCCCCAAATATCCCTCCTAGGCGAAGTTTGAGCGAAATCGGTGGTTATGACCTCGACAGTTTTAGTGTCCCGTACCTACCGTAACCTACCGTAATCGACCGAAACTTCAAAAACGGGTGTCAAATTCGTAATCAGCACCCCAAATAACCACCTAGACGAAATTTGGGCGAAATTTTTTTTCGACCTCTCCTCGACTTCTGGAGTCCCGAAGTACAATAGTGTCAATTTGGTTTTTATTTTCGGATGTCTAAACGCGATTTTCGTCGAATTTTCCGTCTTTGGATGATGTTGGGGAGCTTCTTTTTGGTTCAGCCACTAGGCAAATGTCGCCTGTTATCATGAAGTATCCGATTCTCATCGCAAGTCACAATCTGTTCAAGAAACGGATCGTTGGCATTGCTCAGAAGATGGGCCGACAATCTGTCAAATCGACGATTTTTCCGACTTTCGGTCAATTCAGCTTCTTCGTCTTCCCAATTTGCTTCAAATGGCGACTGTACCGTGATCGACGTCGAGGTACTTGGTAATATCTCGCGTGGTTTTGCGCCGATCAGCTTCGACCGACGCCTTCAATGGGTCATCATCGACGGCTGCCATATGGTTCGTCTTCGAGGCGGGTGTTGCCGGCACGAAACTTTTGGGACCAACGTTGTACCGTACATTCGTTATAAATCCATGGCCCCATATGTCGCTGAGCTGACATTTCGAGCTGTTTGAGCGGAAGTCCGGCCCAGTTTCAACTCCAACTTCAACCCAATAGAAGAAAATTTGACTAAAATCGCGATTAGACTTCTGAAGATAAAAACCGAATTATTGTTTAAATAATCCACCTGAAGTGAATTTCATATAAACATTTAGAAAGCGCATATAATAAGCTTTTAAACAATGTACCAGGCTGTCTAATAATTCTTGTCCGGAAATTTCACCATTTTTAATTTTTTTCAACTTTATTGAAAAACAAGGCTAATCAACAATATAATCACCACAGTTATCCACAACAGTGGCCCATAGGCTGGGCAGTTCGCCAATGCCCTTAGCTCAGAACTCCGGGGGCTGCTACTCGAAGAAATCCGCGATGTCGGATTTGAGGTTGTCGTAGTTGGTGAATTTTCTTCCTGCCAAATGGTGCTTCAGCGGGCGGAACAAGTGGTAGTCGGAGGGGGCGAGGTCCGGGGAATACGGCGGATGGGCAACCGTCCCCCAGCCTGGCGTCGCCAACTTCTGCTGGGTCTCCTTCGCCACGTGGGGGTGCGCGTTGTCGTGCAGCAGGTGGACCGAGGCCCGTCGGGGACGCTTTTCTCGGATGGCGGCGGATGGTTTCTCGAGCTGATCGGTGTAGATGGAGGCGGTGACCGTCCTGCCTTGCGGGAGCAGCTCGAAGTACAGCATGCCCTTGGCGTCCCACCAGCAGCAGAGCGCGATCTTCAGCGGGTGCAGGTCGGCTTTCGGCGTCGTCGGCGGCTCTTCTCCGCGCGGGATCCAGTCGGCACGGCAGGCGACGTTGTCGCAGAGGACCCAGCTCTCATCCCCAGTGACCAGGTCCTCGAGAAACTCCTTGCGATGCGGACGACACTCGTAGTACACGAACGTACGAATTCGACCTTGGTCCATTCTAGCTTGTACTGGTAGCTAGACGCGGCGACTGCGCCTTATATACCCCTAGCGTGGAACTCTGGAGAACCTTCTAGAAGGTTTTTACACTTGCCTGATATTATAACACCTCTAAGGAAAATTATAGCATTTTGAAAATTTTCGGACAAAAATTATTGGACAGCCTGGTAGCTCCCTTATGTTGAAAGTCTTAGTTTATTTTTACAAGGTGTTGAAACCAATAAGAACCTGT